>JANSTX010040040.1:0-12929 GCA_027564355.1 Penthetria funebris | reverse complement strand
GTTTATTTCTTGGCGTTACATGAACGGAATCAAATACAATAGACCCTTGGAACTTCGTTCCCAGGGCCTAAAAACATCACGTCTAAACGTTGCGAACTTATACATCAGTCGAAATATTTAGACTTGAAGATTTGACTAGTCTTCTCCATAAATATTCAAAATTGTAAATGTAAAGTGTACTATTTGATTATGAATTTGTAAGTCATACAATTAATATGAATATCGTTCAATTTTATTATCAAACGTTAGTATAGTAGGACTTAATGAGCGCTCAACAGAAAAGTTAAATTGCGAAGCCCATCTCGAAGCGTGTAACTACATATATAATCATTCCATGATTAACCAATCATTAATCTTCCGTTGAAACGCAAATAAAAAATCAACTTTCTTTTATTATTCATTATAATTGACATCTTCTCTTGAAAAATATATGTATATTATTAAAAATCTTTTTAATTTTTTATTGTAAAACGGGAGCATTGCAAATATCCATATCAAGCATCAATTAACATTTTATGAAAACCGCAAATTTAAATTATTATACAGCATTTTGCACGCAATTTGTATATATTTATCTATCGTTTTCATTGTTTATATTTATGTGTGCAGCAATTCAACCAATATAGTATTTGTTACATAATTACATATTACGAGTATATATTAAGTGATTAATTAGCATAATTTATAAACTATTCATATTATTATTTATTTCAACGATCTGAATCTGATCTAATAAAATACAATTGAATATGCTACCGCTGTATACATATTTTGCTTTCTAACACTTAGGAGAATTTTAATACTCGTTGAAGCAGACATCAATTCAAAGCTATATTCCAGATTGATCATATCTTGAAAATGGAGAAAAATACAGTAAGAAGACTAGGGTTTTTATGTCGTTGTATGATCTGTTTCATAATTCCATAATTTCTATCATTTATTTATAACTTTCACGTTACAAATAGTTGAATTTCAATTTGTACACATAGGCGACAATTTAAAAGATTGTATATATGGCTAATAAATAATCACTATAAATAAATTGAAGCAAAAAAGCACAAACAAAAAACACATAAACGAAATTCTGTGTCATAGACGAGATTCCTTTTTTAAAATTTATATCAAATAGCTTACACATGTTATGCATATTCTATATTGTCCTCAAGTCCCCCACATATAAATTTATTATAAAATAGTACTCGTGCCTGGCATACAATATACACACTCATTATGCATACATTCCATATTATGAAAAGATGCACAATTTGTTACAAAATTGTAATGTCAGAATATGTTAAATATTTTGGTATCACTTGATGTGTTGTTTTACATATCTTTCTTGTCTATGTTTAATAAGAGACGAAATAAAAGTGAATGACTTTAATTTTAACATGAACTTTAAAGAAACCGGTAAATTAAATTCAATTTTATTCGAGTTATAAAAATATATTAAATCGCTGCTATAACGTCTGTTAAATATGTCACTGGTAGTACCACTTAAAATATTTGACCGAAATTTCAGTATCAACATATGGTAATTGAAATACCAGATAATATGAAGGAAAACGATGAAAATAAAACCAAACTCAATAGTATATTTGTGTATATAAAAATTGAATAATCCCTAACAGGGTTTGAGCATAATAAGATTTGAAAAACTCGAGTTTTATCGTATCGATTATAGAAATGGTACATTTTTGCAGAAAAATGGAAAAATCAACTGTGTTGTTTGATAAGGGATTCATCACACAACATAGTTTCGTTAGTTATTCAGATTCTAGATTTTGGTGCTACATAGTTAGAACACCATGCTTTTGAGTTATAATTTTGGTGTATGTAGATGAAAAGGAGAAGATAATATTTCTGAATAAAATTCACATTTTACTTGAATATAAGATTAAAAAAACAGATAGGTTAAAAATTTTCACGTTTATGGTTTCATAGTTATTGGCGGAAGGAGGTGAACCACTTTACGTACCCCTTAATGAAACCAGCTCAGTCTATGACCTTGATTAATATCAAATAATCTACAATTTGTTACATATATAAGGTTTTTACTCAATCTATACTGATCCCATCGTCTCATATCATTCCATTGAAATTTTAAATTGGTGTATGAGTACATAGCCATATACTTGAAATTTCAACCATTCCATTTTGTAAATTGGTCTAGTTTACTTCGTGCACAATTTTTTGTTCTTTTATATATATATATACATATATATATATATTACACTATACACCCAGCACATTTAAATCACCACTTCTATTTCATCTTAAAAATTTTCATTTTTTATTTAAAATAAATTGAAAAACAAAATCCACTTTACCTCCTCTAGAGAAAATGAGTGAGTTCAAGTAATTTAAAATACTTATCTTTTAGCACATTACAAAGTTTTCACATAATTTTTCATCGTTTTCCTTATGCGTTTTCTTTTGGGTTTATTTCTTTCACATATACTTCTATTTTTCATAATTTCAAATTTTGTCTTTTTCATAAAATTCAGAGACGATTAAACGCTTCAAGTGTTCCCTGTCGACACATCTTATTTATGCATTGTGTTATATATTTCTATATACATAAATAATAATTTCGTAAACTTTTATAAAGCCTTTAAATGGTGCAGCGCAACATTATTCTCAACAGATAAATGGATTCTTTCCACCAAACACCCACTTCTGGGACGTCTTTTGCTTACATGCCGTTCCATTGTTTATGAATTTCTATTTAATAGGCAGATATTTATAGAGTTGAGAAACTCTAAAAATATATATTAAAATTATGTGCATATACAGAATAGATGTATGATATAATAATAATAATAATAATGGGATGTACAAAAGCTCATCAAAATAAAATAATAGTCTATAAAATCGTGTAAGATGAAGTTTTCGTGTTAAGCATTCAGAAAGCATAATACACAAAACGATACTGTACCACATCTCTAGTAAATATTCCGCACAACATACTCTCGTATACCACTTTGGTTATAGGATTCGCTTATCATTCATTTTTCTACATAAAAACATAAAAGAAGGTGTCACACGATGGTTATATAAATATAAATACTATATTCTAATGGTACATAAAATGTTAATAATTTTTTTGTTTCCTGCAAAGAATCAGCATCACGTGTAATATGGTTGTTGTGCAGCAAGAGATGATCATAAATAAAAATGGAAACAAAAGGTAAACAAAAGAAAAGTTACGGCATCGTCGTGTATATATAGCAATGGGTGGTTGGTACGGTGTGTATTAACAACACCTGCTCAAGAGAATATTATTATTATATACAGGAATATGAAGCTGCTTATGTTCCTTGTGGAATACTTAGCATAAACACTATAATATGAAATATACACAAGCACCATATATCAAATGGCATGAAGTAAAAAACAAAAAAAAAAAAAAAACAAAACAGATAAGATGTTTATCTTAATCTCTTTGCAATTTTCTAAAAAATTCTATTTACCAGAACTAAGTACGTTTTCCTGGCACGATTTTCGTTTTCCTTTTCCATTTTTTTTTATATGAAATGTGGATAAGTTCTCATATATAAATAATAAAGAATCCGGACAAAAAATGATAAGAAAACGTTTTAAGGGGTGATGAATAATTTAGATGATGATGTTCAAATAAAAAGATCATTATCTATAAGAGTTAACCATTAGTTTAATTGTTTTATTTTTAATGCTTCCTTCCCACAATGATTGAGAGGGTTGTGCAGTCTATGCACATATTATATATTAAAGATGGAGTATTAAATATATAAAAGTGTAACATGATTAAATTGATTTGATATCTGACTGACATATAGTCGATGAAATTATCTTCCAGTAAAGATAAATATATTGTCGTATTTTTACTTAAACTTAACCTTTACGCGTCAAGGGCGCATAGTGCAAGAATGCATAATTTTATTTGAAGAATGTAGTAGACGACTTTAGAACGAAAATGATAGACTGCAAATGTTTCCAAAATTATTAATTAACGTATTTTTGACATTTTGCTACTATTTAAACTATTAACATCGATAATTTTGATGGTATATTTTGTAATGATACTTCGAACAAATTTTAGAACATTTTTTCGCATAATTGCAATTATTCTGATTTTTATAGCCTTTCATCCCTTATTATTCATTATGTTAGAACTGAAATTATATGGAATATTCTTCGTCCGTCATTTAAAATTTACCCAATTTATAATAATGTCAAATTCAAGAAAAATTATTTTATTGTACCAATAATCTTAAAATAAAAAAATAAAATAATAAAAGACTATTCCCAGTGGAATAATAATAATTCTTTTGTTTTTTCTTATTTATGGAAAGTTTCCCAATTTTTCACTCGGTCTGCTTTAATGACGAATTCATTTTCTTTCATAGAATAGTCAAAATAAATATAATAATGAAATAAAAACAAGAAAATCAAAACTAAATGTTTGGAAAAAATGGCAATGAAAAGTTTTAACAAGAGGAAAATAAAAATAAGAAAGCAAAAAAAAATTATAAGGAAAAACTTTCATCAAAAATATACTCATCATACAATTTTTGATATATACATACGACTATTGTTTTAAGAAAAGGGTAGAAAAATACTATTACCCTCAATTCTATTATAAATATTATGACAAAAAAAACATTACTGAGATTTTATGATTATGTCCACTTTTCACGTTTTCACATCCCCTCTGCTTTGGTCCGTCCATCATTTGACTTAAGTTTTCTTATGATTTTCATTTTGATTTAAGAATAAGAACGAAGGAAAGAAAAATTGAAAGGATTTTCTCGTATTTTTTTTATGGTAATATTATTGTGTGTCAGTAGCAATAAAATATGATTGTCCTGGCATTTTTCCTCTATCATTTTTGATTTTATGAACACATAATAATATTTTTTTGTATATGCCACCGGAAAATCATCAAAATTGCTTTTATGTAAATATATTTACATTTTCCTTATTGTTTTTAGCATAAATAGATTTACTCCTAGTATATGCACACTTTAATATATAGATATCTTCTTATGATGACTTTTCTTTCTTAATATTATTTTATTGACTCATATAAAATTTTCTATTTCATTGAAAGGGCCAGAAAAAAAAATTAAGAAAATAAAAATAAAGCAAATATTGATTGACATAGAAAAGAAAAATTAGACTGAACGGAGAAAATACTAAGGAAAACTTATTTAATCAGTGAATTGTACATTGTATTTATGTTTAATGTGGAAATGTAATTTTCTTGGAAAACTGTATATGTGCCATTGTTCCAATAAAAGCGATTGTTATGTTCAATTTACGGGTAAATATTTGAGTTGATATCAATTAAGTAATTGAGAGTGATTTTTGTTTTTTCAAGATGGTTAAACTTTTGGCAAGTTAAGTAAATTCACAAAAATCAAATAGAAAATTTTCGATATTTAATTAGTGAATATACACAATAAAATAATAGCTTATAATCATTGTGAGCAAAATCAATTTATTTTATGTTTGATTAAAACGATGTCCATATTTATAAACATTGACTTCCATAATTATTATAGTCTGATTTAACAAAAAAAAAATTCATGCTTATCTGGTCTAATCAGAATTTTGCTATTTTATATAAAATATAAAAAAGTGTACATATAAGCGTGAATGAAGGATATTTCAATTATATAAACGGTTTAAAAAAATGGGCACAATAATAGGGTCATTTGACAAGCTAGTAAAGCAGTCGATAAATATCGTCACAATTACAAAATATTTGAGGCGAAGGAAAAGCTTGATAAGTATTTTTCTGAGAATTATGTCAAATAAGTGGTCGTACAAGAATATAATATGAGAATGCTGTTGGACCATGTAAAATAGTGAATGTGAAAAAATCACTGATAAAAATAATACATATGAAACAGTGTTGTTCTACCACATATTAAAAGCGTTCAAGATAGCTGACATGTTATGGATGCATAAATGCCAAATGTTACAATTTTAACATCTCATGCAGCTTGCGATGATCAGATATAGGTTTCAGTCGATGAGACATCACTTTGCTTAGCAATAAATCGACTCAACTAGTAAGATTCATATGTGATTCGGTTTTTTTCTCCATTTTCAGAAGATGAATTATGTGGCTGGTTTATAAATTTCCATTTGCATCATTTGAAATAAACTAGGTAGTAACATCTATTATTTAAATTGATTATAATAATACAATTTGAACCTTAATTCATTAACTAACTTACCAACTATGTCTTTAAAGAGAAGAAATACTTAGAAAAATGTACATACCTGAAAAATAGAAGAAAAAAAAATTAATAATTATATTCTAGAAATGTATAGTTTAGGGTTTTCAAGAGCAATCGCAAAGATTGATAAGGTTCTAATAAGCGACATAAGTATAATGTGAATTCAATACGCTCCTTCACTTCCATTTTTATTTTTAAACGATTATTTATTCAGCATTCTAGTGCTTTAGAACATCGAATTAAGTGTTATGGATTTTTGAAGAATACACAATTCGTACTTGTCGCAGTACACGTATAAGCTAACTAACTCAAATCATCTGTACATTAAAAGGATATATAACATAATATTAGGGATAATTGTTTAGTCTGAAAACTTTTACAACACTCATCAATATATACACAGACACAAATAGTCATAAATATATTGAAAAAATTTTCAATATTATTGAACGAAAAAATTTCTTTTCAAAATATTGCAAAATCTATGTTCAATGTATTCAAAGTATATATACGCACATAAAACTCAAATAACAGATTTTTCTCCCCCAAATTCTTCAAATTATCCTTCAACAATAGAAAATTATTAGTCAAAGGGGCTTTTAATATTAAATATCTTATCGTTAAATCCAAACATAAATTCAATAATACTTCTGCAATATATATACGTATATATATGTTCTTCCAACAACATTAATCCATATCCTCATCACATCATGATAATAATGATTATGATGAAAGTTATATATGCGAGTATACATATATTTGATGGCATCATAAAAGAGTAATTATCGCATAAGAGATAATTACATCCATTTATATTTCACAGCATCAGTTAGTCCTTTTATAGTATAGAGAAGAAACCGATTGTGCTACCAGTTGGTGTATCGGTGGTGGCAATATTTCTTGTATATTTATACAAGTATGCAATAATTTAAAAGGATACACTAAACTATTATTATTATATTATTATATACTTATTGGTTTATGTGGTCGGACGTTGAACGTATCGAAAGGATATTTTATTACAAATGGATGGAATCCACTTTAAAATGACACTGTACATAAATAAACTGTCATACATTTTATGTTTGGCATTATTAATTATAAATTTTCTAATAAAATTTTATTATATAAAGCAAAATTGCTAGTATAAAATCAAAATAATAAATAGGATATATGGATATTGTGGGTGGTATGATGGTGCGTTAGCATGAACATATTTATAAATTAATTATTTCTATTTATGGAAATGATTAATTAAAGTCTTTAAAGAAATAGTAAAGGGAATTATTCTATATTCCCTATTTAATTTCCATCACAGAAATGCGACTTGTCTCTTAACATTCTCAATTGTCTTGTCTCTTCATGATGTCTACAGATATATTTCACAATGTATGTATGGATAGGACGAATATAATATGTTTACCTATTCCAAATTAAAATGTATAAGATGTAGTAAACATGTAATTATTTTATTTCATTTCCTTCATGTCATCATCTAATTACCCAACCTTTGCTATGTTTGGTTTAGTACATGTGTATATATATATATATATATACTAGTATATGCTTTAGTATTAACTTTAGATTTGATATTATTTAGAGAACAAAACATGATTTGATTGTTAATGAGGATACATGTAGGAAAGAGTGTTTTACATGTGGAAAATGGCGTTTATAAAAGGATTTAAATACTTTTATTTTACGGATTCATGACAAAAAGAAATAATTTAGTAAAGTTGAATAAAAATACATTTTAAAGTGTTCATGAATTCTTACAATGTATGATCGTTTTTACTGAATAGATTGGTATATAGCTCATGAGTTAACAGATTATATGTAGTGTTATCTAGACAGAAAAATAAATGCAACTGCAACTACAACATACCAGATTCCCGCTGATCACTTGCTTTATTGACTGGATCAAAAAATATTTGATGACCAATAATTTAGGTAGATGCGAATTGAAGCAATAATGGGATATATAGACATATTAAGTTAAGCTAAACCGAGTTTTGAATTAAATTCAATAAAAACCGTAAGCAGAAAACTATATAGTGGTATAAAAAAATCTATCCAGATTTTTTGATGATACAACAATTCTTAATCCTATTAACTGCTTGACCACAAGAATTCACCCCATTGGTTTACAAATAGAATAATGTAAACACCTTTTTAACCAAATTTAAATTATATATCATTACTTTAAGTAGAATCCATACATATAATATACGTGTACATAGGAAACCCTATAAATTGCAAGAAATAAAATTTGCATCGAAAGCATTTTCCTCTTATAAATCGTGTAAATCAATTTTTCATTCTTCATGTTTTATTTTTGTACAATTTACTGTTTCCAATTCCACATGAAAATCAAAATCTAAATAAAATTTTATTATTTTATTGAATTAAAGTGCCCAAAATAACAAAAAAAAAAAAAACCAAAAGAAACCCAGAAATTGGAGAAAAGTCGATAAAAACCCATACTTCAAATAAGGAGGAGAAGAAAAATAAATAAAAAGAACATCCCATTGTACACCTTTAATCCTTTCCAACAGTATGTTTTTAGTAAAACATAAAGAAGACCCTTCATTTAAACAGTAAAAAAAACTTTTTTTAAATTTTATTATTTGCCTTCTATTGTATTTATTGCCCACCAAAAAATTTTCAGCATTAAATGTTGATGTATAAGGAAAAAGACTAAAGAAAATTCGTACAGCACTTTTCTGATGGAAAAGCACAAATGTCATAGTTCGTTTCGTCTGACTCATCCTAACTCTATATACATTCGCATAAAGAACAAAACTGGAAAATAAGTTTTGCAAAAAGTATTATATTATTCTAGTTATATTATGAGATAGGTGGTAAGATGTTTTCTTCGTTTCCCTAAAGATTGATTTAAAATATTCATGATTTTCAAAGTTATATTCACTTGATGTGGTAAATTTAGATGTTGTTTTTCCTTTTATTTGATTACACGTATTTGTCCTTGTAAAAATCTCATAAATATGTATTGAACAAATTTTTATAGGAAGGATATCCTTGAAATTGTTTACCTATGGCACAAATTAGATGATCTGATTAAGGGACTAATATATATTCGAACAAAATGAACATGGAATCATTTTAAATTAATATCAATATCATATTATAAATGTTATAGATATAGGAGTTGAGGAATTGGTCAGATGATTCAAGAATTATATATTTCGATGAGTATATATTCTTCATTACATAAATTTAATTAATTGCTAATGGAGCATAATCACATCAATAGTAAGATAATTTTAATATAGTACATAATAAGTAACAAAAGAAACCATATGTAAACAATTGTCTACTAATCTATTCTATTAAACAAATGAATAAATCATAATTTGGGTGACGAATAGAGAGAAATGTCATGAATGCACTGGCCAAGAAACATCTAGTTAAATCAATACATCTTTACAGTCATCACATGGTGCTATCGGTACTTCAATATAATACATTACGTGATCTGGACTAAAAAGTGTGTATCTGTCGTGTTTATCGACTATATGAAAAATATCTCACCAATAAATTAGGTAGCTATGGGTGAATTCATATATGAAAGTATACGTCATTAACTATATATGTAAGTATTCATTAACTACATAAATATACAGAAATAAACAAAAAGTGCAATTCATACAGATGATTTCAATATCCTTTCTACATCAATCTAATTTATTAGATTTATAGTATCTCGCCCAGTAGTACATTTATGTATAATCTCCAGAAAAAGAACATAAAAAACGTCTCTTGGGACTAATTTTCGATCCATGCGGTTTAACATCTAGTGTCACTTTGTGTACGTTTATTTCACTATAAACGTGTGCTGCCTGTTTATGGCACGTATTTCACATAAAATGTTACCCAAAATATAAAAAAAAAACTGCAAATAACCCTAAACTATATAAAAAGTATTAGCAAAACAAGCAATATAGAATGAAGAAGGCAAAAAAAAAGTTATGTTTCATGATAAATGGATAGGTATACAGAAGAACATCATATCCATTTATAGTGGCGATGTATGTTAGAGATTGAAAAAAGCAGGAAATACGGCATGAAAGTAATTAAAAATTTCAACTTTGATACCCTTGCTTTATTTTTTGTGTTTTTTTTTTGTCTTCCCTGTAAATTGCTACATTTTTACCACCAGTTGTATTTATCCGCTTCTTCTTAATCAGACACATATATTTGTATTTACCTGGATGTAGGGAACGATTTTCAGTTCATATTTAGAATTGAAAAACTCATATACTTTTTCTTTTATATACGTAAAGGATTTATATACTCGTATATACAGAATTTTCAAATGTCAAGTATATATATATATATTTTCCAAATATGGTAATAGTTATATGTATACAAATTTAGGCAAATGTCATCACATTAGAGACCGTTTACAAATAATATACAGGACATTTGGGTGGTTCGATGGTGTATAGGATATTCACATGTGGAAATTTTGTTGCTTATGCGAATTAAAGGAGTTAAAGTATACACATATGTAAACAGATTAAATTCTATTATATCAATGTACAATTATACATAATATACACGTAGAGACATATAGTAAATGAATATTACACATAGACTATATATAATAAGGATGAGATTTGATGTACATGATAGATAAATAATATAGTAACATATGTTTTAACATGGCACAATATATGACAATATATACACAATTATTATTTAGACAGAGACTTAATGATGATTTTTCAAGGGAATTCAGTGAACAACGATTAATCAAATTCCAATAACACTAAAGTAGTATTTTGAATTCCATCGTTGCACACTTCATTAGAATGTACAGTATTAACTATAATCAAACCATACCATACCAAACATGTGTTATTGTTATGTAACAAGAAAGTTTAATAATTTAAAAGAAAGTAGTATATAAATTAACTACATAATTGACTTTTGTTGGCAAAAGAAACGGTTGCCGTTTGCCAACAAAAGCAGGGCTTTAAATGTCGACACTACAACACTACTCACTTTGAACAGACTATGATTTTCGCAAAATTTTGACGAATTGAGTCAAGTTGTTATATTATGAGTTTGATGTGTAGTGTTACTATACTCTTCGTTTCTAGATGCAAATCTCATGTTCAGTTTTTTAACTACACCTTAGCGTTTGCGGTTGATCAAGTGCTTTACTTCGTATTGTTGTTTTCACAAAATGTAACTGGAAAGTTAAAACTAAGCAGAAAGATAAAAAGCAACCTCATTAAAGCATATACATAGAAGAATACTCTAGTCGACAAATATGTGGAATAATTTCTTTATAGAACAAAAATCACAATATATAGGGATATCAAGAAACTAACAATTCATTCCGTGTCTATTTAGATAATTGTCCCAAATATAATGTGGCAGAGATTAAAGGCACTTTGAAAATTTCTTATCTAATGAAAGTCATTTCATTCATATATAATTAATTCAATTCATGCTTTCAACCAGTGAACAGTAAGTCATCATTAATTAAATATATGTTCTTTTTGAAATTTGTTTTAATTAAATTATAGCAAAATATTCCTCTTTCGTCACTTATTTATTCATTTTTCATATTTTATGCATTATTTCAATTAAACAACACGTACGTATAAAAATGCAGCCCTTTTTGATACGACTGCATTCTTGAAATATATACCTACATTTATTTGCCGACTAATTAAAATAAAATATTTATGGAAAAAATATGTGCACATTTTAATAAACTAATCTATATTTATATGTATATGGATGCCCATAGCCAAGCTCCTCATATATGTAATGGAAAATGTTTAATTATTTACACAATTTATGTTTTGCATAATTTTCTATATGAAAATAAATTTTCCAAAACTTTTCTTCACGTACTATACCAGTAGCCACTATAGAGCATTTCAATGTTGTCTACCAAAATGTTGAAATAAAATTTTCCGTGTATTTTTCTCCTATTGTATGGAAAAGAAAGTGCAATGTGCAAGCATTTTCTTTCCCATTTTTTTTTTTCGTTGATATACACGAATAATTTTCTTCAATAAAAAAATGGAAAAAATGCAAATGAAATTTTTTCCTGTATAATCCTTTAGTTGAAAGAAAAAAAAAATCATATAAAAATATTCATATAGAAACTGATTTAATTTTCTGGTAGAAAAAATATGAAGAAAAACTTTGCCTTACGTATTTTTATTTGAGATAAAAGAAAAATAAGTGAAAATAAAACCACCAATGAATGTGAAATTTAACGATAAATTTTAAATATGTTTAAAGTAAATAGGAGTCTCCGAGGTGGAATGATACAGTGGAAAACTTTTGAAATTAAGTTTTCAATTTTTTTTTTATTCTAAAATTTTCATTTGACTGGTACTGTTGCTATTACCAAGCAGGGATTCACTTTATTCTTCTGTGTATCTCACGATTTGGTTATAAATTACTTATGTATTTTTTTTATATATAAAGGACTCATTTTTCTACCATAACATTCTTCTGTATTATTGTATAACAAAAGAGTGAAATCACATTTTCTGGTATCCCGCAAAGAGTTTAAGGAATGTTGGTTAAACTTTCTATTTATATCAAATGAATTACGACTATGTACGTTTACTTGTAGTCATCCACAGAAGAAGGTAACTCATTCCATTGATATCTAAATTCTCTGTTATCGAAGCTAAGATATGC
>JANSTX010040029.1:0-12932 GCA_027564355.1 Penthetria funebris | reverse complement strand
AATTCTAGGTACGAGATGTCAACTATTTTGCAATTCTCTTTAATGAATATTTATACATTATGTTGTGATCCGTTAAATAATTTCCAGGGCCTCCGGCGAGCATTTTTTTTAGGTCTGCGGACAACCAGTAGTCGCTGGCAGCCAACTCAAAGTTCAATTCATGAAGTTTTGCCAATGTTTTGATTGACTTGTGACACGGTGCATTGTCTTAATGAAACACATTTTTGTTTTGTCATATGCTTTCGTTTTTTTACAATTTTGCCTTTAAACGCTCCAATAACGCTATATAATATTCACTGTTGATAATGTTTCCCTTCTCCATGTAGTCGACGAATATTATACCACGCGCATCCTAAAATACCGAGGTCATAACCTTTCCAACTGATTGTTGTGCTTTCGAGCATTTTGGACGAGGTTCATCAATTGCTGTCTTCTCAGATGACGATCGTTTTGATTCCGGATTGAAGTAATGGATTCATGTTTCATCCATTGTCACATATCGACGCAAAAACTCCGATTTTCTACGTTTAAACATGGCCAAACACTACTTAGAATCATCAACACGTTGTAGTCAGCAAACACGGCACCCACTTTGAACAGAGCTTTCTCATGGACAAATGTTCATGCAATATAAAGCCAACACATTCTTTTGATATCTTTACGATGTCAGCTAACTCACGCAACCTCAGTTTCCGATCATTCAAAACGATTTTATGGATATTTTTTTTTATGTCTCTACATTTGAAGTTCAGAAAACCAAAGTTTTATTGTTGCTACTGAAGGAGCGGAGTACCCATAACACTTTTCCAGGCATTGCTTCGCTTGAACGGAATTTTTTCCCATCAAGAAGCAGTGTAAAATTAAAACACGAAATTATTTTTGATCCATTGTTTTGCAAATAACAAAAGTAGCTTCATTCTTAGCACAATAAATCACAAACTATTGAATAGAATGTCATGAAAGTGTGACAGCTGTTTTTTGAACGTTAGTACTAACTGAAAATGAGGTGAATGCAAGACATGATACATTCCGCCATACACATTTGATAATCCATCGCATTGCTATTATTAATTGCATTTTTGATGTTTGTGGTGATCATTATTATATTTAAAGTGTGTCATCACTAATCCATTCGGTCATACTTTTTTCTATCCAATCGAGAACTATTTACAATGTACATACTAAAGTGTTATAATCGCCTTTTAAAAAGTATTTTAGTGTATTTCTCTATTTCTTTGATTATTTTGGTATTGGAAAAGTACAACAAATAAAAAGTGTTCCATGATTGCTAATTAAATCAGACTTTTGCATATATAATAATACATACGACATTGCACTTATCAAGAATCGGAACCTATTGAATGCAATTATAATAAATTAAAAATAATGTTTGTATAAGTTCCAATTAATAAAAGGTTTTTAATAATTGTATGTAATGTTGTGTTACGATATGTAAAAAGCATCAATATCATCAAATAAATTCCTAAGTTATAACTACATAAAGGATTGTTTATCCATCATTTGACAAGACTTGCTTCCTGCCGCACAAATAGGATTTAGAAGGGGTAATTTCACTATTGCCATGCACTGGCTAGCATTTTAGATATTGTCATGATGCCATTGCGACCTCCATTGACTGTGAAAAAGCATTTGACACTGTTTGGACAAATGGTTTAATATTGAAACTAAAACACACACATGGTTTAAACGATCACTTATTACACGTAATTCACGACTTCCTTGCCTATCCACACAGTATTACGCCTGGAAAAAATTAGAGCTCAATCTCTGCAGCTATCTTGCATACGCTCTACATAATCGTTTTGCCGCCATCTTTTTCTTAAGTTCTCTGCTGCACATCAAATGCAATGGTGGTACACCCGATTGCGAAAATTCAATACGCTGTTGACATCCTGATATTTGCAACACATCTAATGTAGCTGTTGGCTTAAGAATTCTCAACTTGCACTTAAAAACTATAAACAATTGAATGCAATTGTGGAAACTAAAAATAATTCGTTTTTCGCTAGAATTATACAAAAAAAGCTCCACTTTTAGTACAAAAATTATAATTAGCAGGAAGCGTAACTTTAAAAAACTTTAGAATACCATGAAAAGTTTCTATTATTTAAAATTCATTGTATTTTGTAACAGTTTATAAAGTTTGTTCTTATTGAATTATTAATTGTTAGTTTCTAGATTTTTTTGAAAAAAAAAAATCACAATTACAATTTAAATGTAATATTGAAACGTAAATTATAATTACGTTTGTCAGAACAATCGTTGTGTGATATTTTCTTTGTATTTTTAAAAGAATGAAATACTTTTGCTACACTTAATTTATATAATTAGTTTTCCATTGTATAATTATGGAAAACCATTTTAAATAAAAGTCTAGAAAATCTGTAATTAAAGTAAAAAAATTGTATGCATTTACGAAAAGCCTGGTGCATTATTAATTTAAAACACGTAATATATTTTTAAGTTTTAAAACATTTATATTTTATTATGAAATGTGATGATTCAAATTCAAATAAAGAAATGTTTAAAAATGAATAGATTTTTTTTTTTTTTTTGTAAGTTTAAAGTTAGTTATTAATGTAGATTTAAGGACATCACTTAAAAAGAAAGTTTAAAGACAAAAATATTTATCCTAAAGCAGAGCTATTGGTTATCGTTAGCCAATCGTTATTTATATTGAATTTTATGCGCTTGATAGTGACCAACTATATTTGATTCATAACATTTACGTCTCATGGGCGCATTGATTAGCATTACGATGTCAATTTACAAATTTCTAATATGCTTGTAATATTAAATTTGAACTGATGCAACTATAATTGAAATTTACCAACAGGAAAACATATGGAGATAGGGATTAATTATAATTATTCGGTTATACAATTAAATATTTCCGTAGAGTCGTATATCAATTCCCAGCCTCCTGAAGCTTTTCGTGAGATTTTTTCCATTTAATTAATCGAATTATGATAGATTCTATTAATCATTCAAACAGCATCTTATTTGATTCATTGACATTTGAAGTTACTTGTACATTCTATGGTTTTTTTTTTTCTTAGTAAATCGCCCTGGAACAATGCAAATATGTTCAATTTAATTGAAAGCGAATACCCTATTTAAAAGTTTAATTCGCGAGTCGGTACTTCATTTACACACGATAGTTCTTGAATATGCAAAACAATGGAAATATGATAATTGAGAAAAGCCCTTGGAAAAAACCTTAAAAACTACATGTACCGCATATAATAACCTTAACTATTAGAAAACTTTGTACATTGAATGAAAAATGAGAAAATAAGGATAATAGATATTATAGTAGTAATAATATTTAATATTATAATATATCCGTAGGAACAAAACTTCTAATATACTTTTATAAACTCTTTTATAAACTTCTTTAAAATGCCATATAAAAAAACTTTTAGAAGATCATAATTTAACAACTTTTAAATATTTTTGAATATTTTCTTTTAAAAGTATAATACCACAATTTGTGCCGATAAAATTTTTTATTGTTCCTATTATGTTGAATTATAAAAAAGATCATTCACATTTCTTATACTTTATAACAATGTTTTTAACTTTAATACATTCTAGATCATTTTTAATTGCAAGAATTTAAAATAAGATCCTTTAAAAAATTACACTATGACTTGGAAAATTAGAAGTGATATAACTGAAAATAAGACTAATGTAACTAATCATTTTTCAAATTCAAATTCAATTATGTATAATATTAATTATTATTGCTAAACATAATCATTTGGAATTGTGGTTTTCTGAAGCTTGCCCTTTACTTAGAAAAATCACTGACAATTTTAAGTTTATAAATTTTTTTTGGTGCTTATTATTTAAATTTAAAATATATGTATTTAACAATTCAGTTAAAAATTCTCATCCTATAAAAAGAAAAAAAAGTACTTAGTGTTTTATAAAATATGTACCGTAGTTTTGGTTTTTCTTGTCAACAGTTTAGGTATTCCGAAATTTATGTTACCTCACATAATAACATTTTTACTATGACATTTTGTTGTTCTTATAAAAGGAAAAATACTTTAAAATTCTATCTCTACGATAACGAAAATATTCTCCAACGACATTTTCTTTATAAATAGTAAAGCTGAATAAACAGACAACACCAGTACCCACTCATCATTCCTCATCATGGAAACGACAAAGTATACGTCGAAAACATCTTTGCCAAAGAAAATATGGCAGACTTATAAAAGAGGGCTGCTTAAAGAAAAATTCTGTATTTTGTTATGACTTTAATTATTTTTGTAGAATTAATTAATCGTTATCTTTTTACATAAGAAAAGTTAAATGTATTATGATTCCATTTCTGAAGATTAAAAACAAAAATGTAATTTCATAAATTGAATGAAAATATATTTCGTCAAGGTATATACATATTTTGAATACGACAAAATTATATTTAAATATGGAAATTTATAAATTCACCCTTTTGTTTGAATCAACACTCCTTTTATGTTTCATTTGATTTTCCTGCACGATTTTCCATTAAGTTTTCGATAATAGCTTTGTGTGCCTTATATTTATATAACATTTTGTTTGAAAATGACTTATTAAATGCTAATGTATATTTTATTATAAAATATTTAATGTTCCCAATAATATTATTGTGTGCCAACATTTCAAAAAGGATGATGATTGGAGTGACCGACTAGCATATAGATTATCATCTTAACCTATACACCTCATGGGTGCACAATTTTTTACTATAATGACAAACAGATTTATAAGTAGTCTCTGACTAAGCTTGTAATGGCAAACAAATGCTGAAAAAATAGATCTTCAAGTCGATTGATTACTTCCCATCTAATGCCATGTGGTTCATTTTTGTCATTATTGTAGTAAAAGTAGCAATAAAATATTTCACTGTTTTATTCCTAACTGTATATTGAAAATATCAACAATACTTTTAAGACACTTGATATGACAACACTAAAACTTTATACTCACCACATTCACTCCAGTATTGTCTTTTTTCGTCAATTTTTGAACCTCAGCCAACAATTTCTTGCATGTAAAACTATAAGGCATTTGCACTTCACTCTTTTGTACATACCTTTATATAAATAGACTATTTCACCTATGTCACTAATTCCCACTTCAGCATGCAAACACCGGAATAACTATTCTTATTTCTCGTACCGTTAGATCATACCTGAAAATGTATTTTGAGATCGAGAAATGTAGGATATATTATTTTGTGTCACGATAATATGATCATTTATAAAAAAGTATTATATTATTTGTAAATTTAAAACACGTTGTACTCCTGATAATATTTATTATCAAATCATCACGTTTGATCTATGTCTTTTTATGCTAAACAGGCTACGAAGCATAATTTTCACATTGGTATCAGGAATTCACAAATTGACGAACATGTTCTCTATTCAAAATAAACAAATGTTTTATAGGCGGGAAATTTATAGAATCATCCAGTGCTTAGGATTATTATAAAATGTAATTTAATTTAATTTGTTCCTGTTTCGCTAATGACATAATTCAAATTATAAACAACCTCACCACTTACTGCAAACTTTTCATATTTAAAAAAATAATTTTTCAAAGAGTTATCATATCGCAACTATTTTTTTTTTATTAAATTTCAAATTAAATGTCATATACAATTTACACAAAGAAGAAAATGGAAAATTTTCCAGTTCCTCAAGAATATGTAACTAAAGAAACCACGATATATTCAAATAAATATTTATCTTCAAAATATGTGCCAACCTTTCATCGTACACCAATTTATTCAATGCCTTTGAATGATATACCATTAATAAATCCAGCAATTACATGGATGGAATATAATGGTGAAATAAAATTTCCACAAATTTCATTTGAGCCAAAATTGCAAATATTAAATACGGCTGTATACGGTAAAATTCCAAGAGCAGTTCAGATCGACCGTCAAATGCGAAAAAATCTCAAGGAAAACGTTCAAAATTTGCTAACAACATCAGGTATTGAAATGTGGAAAATTTTACCTGTACATATTTTGAAAACAAATTTTCCTAATGAAAATCATTTTAATTCAATAAATGGAAAATATAATTTATTACCAATTGAATGGTTTGATGATTTTGAATATGATTGTAGGAATCCTGATGATTGGTTAAATATTTCAGTTATCAATGGAATTCGATATCCAATTCCGGCTGAAGCCTTTTTACCAAATGAAAATGTATTGGAAAAACTAATAAATAAATCAAAAAAATCTATTATAACAAATGAAGGTAATAATATTGAAAGTGATACAAGGGAAAATTTGTATCGTTGGTCATCAGTTGCTGTTAGTGATTATAATGCAACCGAAATGCTTTGGCATGTTACTGATTTGGAAACAGATGTACAATATAAAATACCACGTATTTATTTACGATTTTTTGCTGAAGATCCCATTAGATTTGTATGTAGAATACAAAATGCCATAAATTGTCGAGATACAATTGAAAATATATTAAAATTTGAGATTTTATTGGATACTATGATCTTAACTGGTGTTCCACTGCCCACTGAAAACATATTGAGAAAAATATACAATTGTACATTTGTACATAATTTATGGCAATTTGGAACAAGTTCGAAAATTTTGAATAAATTAGAAGAAGAAATGAAATTGGAATATCAAAGAACATTAGCAAAAATGGAATTAGTACACGATATGAAGGAGTATCCACTAGAATACGATTTTGTTAATATTCCCAAAATGCATGTGGAAATTTATAGAAGAATTAATTATCGTCATAAGTCAGGTGAAAATTTGTCACATCTAGGGTTTCGTATTTTATGAAATTTTATACCGTCGTATTACGAGAAATCTGTTTATTATTATATATTTATAGAATTGTGCATTGAAAGATGGAATTAATAATATCATGTTTTTCTAGTGGGTCAAATATCTTATCAAATAAACATAGAAGCATTTGTTTTAAACGACAGGCTATATGATGAATTCTGGATTATGCTCTAATGCAGAATTTTAAATAAACGACATAATATCTGAAATTATATAAAGGTAGACTGGAGTACCGACAATATTGAATCCAGTTAATAATCTAGTCTGAATAATATTACCTCTAAATCTGATTTTGTTAGACATACTTCAATTAGAAAATCACTTTTATTTCATATTAGCAACCTTGACCTAAAATTTAAAGTTGTGAACCTTTAATTCTAGATACAGTATCTTGGTAGAAGTACATTAAATTGATTTCATTATGCAATAATTTTTTATTTAAAATATTCGTTCGAGAATTGACTTTCATCCTACAGTAGTATATTGTATTTTAAATAAATTAACATTGACATTCATCAATGTTTATTCAGAATTATCAGGTAAGTCATTATATCGTTAACAATCTAATAGGAAATTTATCTCTATAGTTACAGATTTCGAAGATATAAAACAGCAAGTTCATAAAAAATCATTATTCAATGTATCACAATCAATAGGTGCAATGATTTCAATAATGTATGATTGCCTCAAAATCAATGACATGAATTTATTTAGTATTTCAGTGATGAAAATTTTTACTTTAGATGATTTTCTATCATATCAAAATGATAAATTAAATACGATAATTAAATATTTAAATGGTTATTGGGTAGACAGTATTTCCAGTAAAATATGCATTTATTTTAATGCATTTTCTAAAGGTTCATTCAGCATCAATGTTCAAAACTGGGAAATTTATAAAGATTCGAAATTATGTAGATTTTTATTACTTACACAACAAATTATGCAAACAACTTTAAAACATTTAATTTACAAATCAACAAAACAATATTGTGAAATACTTTGTAGGCCATGTAAATGCATATTGAATTTAAGTGAAGACTTTAAATGGGGCAATAATTTACAAATAAGTCCTTTTATTTCAAAAACTCGTCAACACATCTTTTTCTCATTAACTATTCATTTAAATTCGCATAATGCATATTATTCTGTTAATTTGGATAGATTCGAAACGACATTATTGTCAATATTTGATCACGCTATACGAATGACACAATTTATATCACAAATTGAATCCAAAATTTTAGAGTCATTAGTTTTTTCCAATAATTTATACATAATGTCAATTGAATTGATGGATAAAACTATTGTTTTGGACCGAGAAATGCTAAAAATGAGTTATAGAAAAAGTTTAATACCCATATTAGCATATGCCGATGAATTCAATGTATTTCTTCGATTACATAATTTTGATTTAAAAGATTTTAAACGTAATTTAAATGAAAATGATGTCAGTACAAATGAATTAAAGGAATTCGTTTCAGTATATTTGCAAATAAGAGAGGATATTGAAATTAAATTACCATCATCAATAACAATTGGTCCATTTGTTATTAATGTTGAGACGCTAAAACAGATTTTAATAAATAAATGTAAAGAATTAGTCGCCACAGTTTTGAAGTATTTTGATAAACGTGTAAAAAGAAGACTTGAAGAAATTGTTAATAATTTTGAAGAAATATATCGTAAATTAATTGGTAATTATAATATTATATAAAAATTTCCCGTTCTATGCACTAATGTTGATGAATAGAAATAGAAATCGAAATACCCGTAAAGTAAGTAAATTAAGTAATTAATTTTGAGTACAGATCAATTATAAGCCAATTTGAAATGTCTGCAAAGAAGATCACTGAGAACGAAATTATTCCGGATTTGCATGGCATATTTACAGTTATAAATGACTGATATATAGAATTAAAAGGTAAACTAGATAGACACAACGGAGATATTGAAATGAAGTGATATATAGCATAGCTCAACAATTCCTTTCACTGTCAAACTACATTTATTAATATGCCGTTCTCAACAATATTTATCTCGAATCTAGTAAACATCAATTTAATACTTCTGTTAGGATTTTAGTATCCCGTTTGCTTTTTTTCTTTTTTAATTCGTTAATTCATTTGGAAAACATACGTAGCCTAATATCGGTAAAGATTTGAATTTGAATGCGATTTCGAAATAATATTTTTGCTATCTTTTGTCTCTCACGCTCTAGGCAAATACGACCATATTAAATATTGTGGTACCAACAAATGTCACAGATTTAACATTTATTCCGATTAGTCTCCAGTTGCGTAGTCTTGAAATAAATAGATGTTGATCAAGCTATGAATAGTGATGTACGTATTCTTTTTTATTCCAAATTATATGGTTTTATATAGTATCACTCATAAATATATAACATTAACACAGTTCTAGTGTTGGGTTGAAAGAGTTGATATCACTTGTGCATTGACAATAGTTAGTAGAAATTCTATGCTTTCTTATAATTTACAAATTCCATAAATTTCATATCATAATTTACAAACTAATTACAATAGATTCGCCTGATTCAATTGAGAAATTATTGGACAACAAACTTTGGTTAACGAATAATATATTATTAGAAATTCAGAAACAGGAAAATAAAATGCAACAATTGTATTTTCAATATGAAATTTTAGATTTATTTTTCTATAATTTGTCTGATGAACATTTTCGTTTAAAATACGTGGCATTTAGTTGGCCCATTAAACTAAAAAGACAAATACTAATCACCGAAGATAAATTTAATGAACTAATTTTACAATTTCATAAAATACAATTTATTGATATTGTAAATTTTGAAAGTTCAATTGAACATGTAAATGTTCAAATTGCATCATACTTAAATGTAACAGATGAAACAAAAGTTATGGAAATTGCAAATGATTTAAAGAAACAATGGCTCCTAATAAACGATACCATAAAATTTGGAAATCTATTAAATAAAAGACAAATTTTATTCAATGAAATTGAAATCAATTTGAATCCAATAAAAGAAATTGTAAAAAGTATTGAACCATATAAAATGTTATGGGTAACAGCAGCTGATTTTCTTAAATCCATAGAAGCCTGGTGCGGTAATGCCATTGTAAATATTAACATGGATTTAGTGGAAAGTACAATGTTACAATATCGAGGGAATTTTGAGAATAGCATTGTTACATTTAACGAATTGGAACACATTCAGAATATTGCAAAACGATATTTTTCGCAATTTACCAAATTTTATGATACCATTATTAATTTATTGAAACTAATAAATAATCCATCATTTTTGCCAATACATTGGCAAGAATTAATTACAAAGTCTAAAATGAAAATTAAATATTCCAATGCAATTAGTCTTAATTACTGTATTGAAAAGGGTATACTAAATTATGTGCAATTAATTGAAGAAATATTGGCTAGAGCTTTGGTGGAAAAGGACTGTTTAGAGGCAAAATTAGCCGAAAAAGAGTGTCTTAGAATTGAAAAGGAAAAAGAAATTTTACGGAAAAAATCCAATAGAAGAGGTCGAATCATTGATTAATAGATAGATTATTACATTATATTTTTATAATAAACGTTTTACTATAATTTATATAAATTTAGTTTTCTTTATATTTTACAATAGATTATTATTTGGATTTACTTAAAATATTATATTGTGTAACGAACAATATAATAAAATACGTAAATCTTTTCACTACTCACTACTATTCTTCACGATACATGAACAATTTGATTTAACGGATGATCTGTCGGCCCTTCAACACAAAAAATATTATTGTCTTAACAATGAGTCCGTGTGCGTATAATCAAAGTGTTTGCTCTAGATTTTCTTGAGGAAAGACTCCATTTTTGATCCTAATGCGATCAAATTTGTATTCTTTAAGTTTTTTACTATTTTGCTACTTCTACTTCTACCTTACGTTCCTCTTTATTTTGGGTTAACACTCATGCATTTTCTGATTATCTACATTTAATCTATTAGCTAGAGTAATCTATTAGCTAGAGTAATTACATTATTTGGCTCTTGTTTTTTGCAGCATTTTCGATGTCCGATGGAGTTATTGAATTGACTGCCTCCAAAGTAGAATTTGATTTAGGAATATACTGATTTAGTATATTTTTCGTTTATCGATTGATTTTATTGCTGCCACTTATTATTACACTTATTATTATTTACTAAAATTTACAAGAAATTACATACAATTAACTTTTGATCAGACGGAACAGATGTTATCATAATTTGGAATTTGAAATGCTTGAACAATGTTTGAACCGATGTAGCTGATGCAAGTGGTTGTAAAATCGAAATAGTTTGTGTAATGAAATTTGAATACCCCCTCCCAAATGCATATAGCATATATAATTAATTTGAATGCTACTAACTAATGATCCTGTTATATAGCTTATAGAAATCAAATTATGAACACATAAAACTTTATTTATTACAAGAGGAATTTCACGAAATTAGGCGTATAATTAATTAACTTTCATATAGAAGTATATAGTGAGTTATTATATTACATTATTTATGCAATTATGTAAAATTGGATGTTATTTATGGTAAATTCTTTAGGAATTATTTTAAATATTGAAAAGTGTACACGTACATATAAATACCGATGTTGATATTAAACTGCATACAAATTCAATAACTATTATAGATGCAATTCTATGCAATTGAATATATACGAATATGTTTTTTTTTTCGCTCTGTTTATTTCTATTTTCATAGTATAATCTTTGAAAAATGTTCCACATTTTAACTATATGCAGATAGCTTTTCCTGAAAATGATTAATAATCCTTTTGTGGTTGAAAACAATCATCCTTTGTGTTTCTATAAATCCGTCATATATGACAGCTTCTATGTAGTTTCGAGTCATATATCACAGAGAAAATAATATTTCATCTTTATATTGCTCATTTTCGAACCAGAAAATTTATTTTGCAAATTACGTATTGTGAAGTATATAGTCCTCGGTCTGTCTATATACACAATTGTACGACAAATGTATATTTGAATGCGGCATATTTTCAATTCATCGCAGAAACTATAAAGTATGGAAAACCATATAATATGTGGTTTATGTATAAGTTTCAAACGATTTTCCCTTAAAGTCTAATAACTGAGGGTGTACATAAATCTAGTCGTAAACTAAATTCTATTTTCTAAATTTATACATTTTATATTGGCAATGTTAATTGTATAACAGTTTATATCATAATTTAGTAAATTTGAATTTTTTTTATGAAATAAAGTTCATTTTTACAACAAATGGGACATGGGTCTATACAGACAAATTAATTTGGGCATAAATATTAATGTAACATATATAAGGGAATGATATTGATTTAAAACACGATTATTAACCACATCAACGTTTCGCTTCATTCATCCGGTTGAACACAGTCAAAATCTTTTAAAACTGATATTTTTCACAACCATCTGTTTGTATGCTGCTTCGCGTTTACTTTTATCATAATTTAATAATATTAATTTGTCATTTACAATACACGTAACAAGAAGATTGGATAACTTTCGAATGTTAAACGGTCACTTCATTATAACCACCATTACTTCAGTTATTATCAAGGAATATAGAGGATCAATATTTAAGTGACAGAATACATCCTTGTTTACCACCCATATGCACATCCAAAATATCACCAATGATATGTATTAGTAGATCATAACCTCTAGAGTGTCAATTATCAACCAAAAAAATTGATAGAGTTATCTAACAAAAAACATAGAAATTTTGTGATTCTTAATAGGAATTCAGCATTTGAAGAATAGTTAAAATAATATTGAAAACGAGAGAAATATAATTGGCATCGCCAATTATTGTAAGCCCTGGGAATTGTTTAACGGATCACAACATAATATATAAGTATTTATTAAATAGAATTGCAAAACAGCCCAAAATTACAGGAATATAATACAAGAGAACAATATAATTATATATAACATAATTATAGTAATCTTTGATATTATAAACCCAATTTTAATCTAAAAGGAGTAAAAAGTTTGTTTGGGAGGTACTTGAAGGAGTACT
>JANSTX010040018.1:0-12935 GCA_027564355.1 Penthetria funebris | reverse complement strand
TATATATTATATGTATTTATGATGTGATGAATAGCAAATATTTACCATCATTTATGAGAAAGTTTCTGTTAAAATTTCAATTGAAATATATATGAAATCAGATTTCTGTTTCAAAAAGAATAATATAGAAAATATTACTACTATAGGGATAATATTTTTTGTATCAAGGTTAATGTAACGTCTATTTATCCATTCAATTATACTATTGACCATATGAGGTAAATGTATGAATATTATACAAAACTTACTAAAACCAAGCGTTTTAAAACAACGGATATGAATTCTATTCCACAATGTTCAACCGTAAAATATTTAATATAATTTTGTAATAATAGATGTTCTCACCTTTATATTTCATTAAAAGGTTAAGGTTAACTAAAGTTCAAATTTTCATACGTAAAAGCAAAATCAAGTCATATTTTCCATTCATTTCCATTTAATAGTTAGAATTTTAATTTCAAATATTAGAATTTCTTGTAAGTTACTATATAGAAAATGGTTATTATATCAACCACTATATGTTCCTATACGATTACGAGTAAATATATATGAAAACTTATGATAAGTATAAGGTAAATTTAATTGCGTGTCAGAGGAAATACTCATGTTTTCCTATAGAGAAATTTCCATTCACGTATAAATTGAAACGAGCATATGAAAATTCTCATGTGAAATATTATTATATTTTCCATAAAATTTCATTAATTTGGCCTGTAGGTTTATTTTTTTTCACTATCATTATTGATTTTAAATTTTCATTTCATTTCAGAGAAACTTTGTTTTCTGTTTTCTTTATTAAAAAATATGTATTTTAATGATAGGATTACATAGAAACAATGAAAAACATGCATCAAATTTTGAATTGTTATACGCAGTATGTCCTTAAAAAAAAAAAAGGAAATTTTCCAGACATATAAAAAAAATATTTCAACTCATTATTAATTTCAGTTTAATTTAGAAAAATATGTTTATGAACATAATCGGAAATAGCGAGAAAATTAGACGTTTTTAATATTTTATAATGCAAACATCTGATACCTTTAGGTCACAGGTTCAAAAAAATTTATTTAATCGTTGCCAGTGATGCTTGAATAATGGGATAGAAACATATTGTGTTATACCAGTTAGGCTTAATTAAATAAATTTAGATTCAATGCTAACTGAAATGAATGCAGATTGACTATCACTATCTTTATGTTATCACCATAAGAACGATCTGGCGATTTTAAGTCCAAAAAATTATTGTATTTGATCATCTTTATGTATTGTTCGAAATTATTTCTAATGTCTAAATGGGATATATATTTTTATTGTAATTTAAACCATTTTTTACAACTTATATGGAGTACATTTAATCGGTATAAATTCTTATTTTTAACGTATCTGTAAAAAATCGAGTATGTGCCAATCATTGTAGCTAATTTATAATATATCGGTTTTGCATTTGATGGTCATATTAATGTTTCTTATAATATTAATCGTCAGTACGAAATCATTATCATTTTAATATGAACGAAAGGATCATACGACGGCATTATTATGTAAATTTTCTATATACATATCTTCAATATCTACACAGCAAATCGAATAATTTGGAATAATTTTGGAACAAAATGTTCTTCGTACAGGAGATAGAAGCGACCAAGATCGTCGGTATTGAAAGAACACTAAAATTTTCAGATAGAATAATACACTCTAAAAATTCTGTACTTATGTGCTGTGAAACACGACCCCGGTGCACCAAAAAATCATGGAATCAAACATATTTAATTAATTTCAATTATCCAGATCAACTTAAATGAATTTATAACAATAACGGTATATTATCGTAATTCATATGGTCTAAAACGGCCATTAGAATATCATTAATGTTATTCAATCCATCTTTATTTACATGTGGTGTCACTGGTAACAAGATCACAATATATGACAGTAATGGCGTGTATTCGAGAAAAATAATATGACTTTAATGTTGTGTCTATCGACTGGTAGAAATTATGTATACCATCAACTGAAATATTCAATTGTATAACCGGATAATTATATAATTAGTTCTATATTTCCCAGTTGGCAAATTTTAATTACATGTATTTAAGTTCATTTCAGGCGACAATGATGAATTTACAACTTATTATCACTAGATTCACTTCAAATTTATGAAAATCTATAAAATCGCTATTCATTAGGATCACTTAAGCATTTATAATTATTGTATGGGTGCTCTATTATTCATCTTGCATAAAATGCTTCAAGTAACTCACTGTAATCACCAAACTGTGAGTAATGTGTTCTACATCCTTATCTAGTGAGCATATAGTCATCGTAGTCAGTTGTATGGTTTATGAAAGAGATACAACTTTCATAATTCATACAACTTACATATTGTCATTATTAATACAAATATTATAAACTATAGAGTGGGTATTAAGGTATCAACTATAAAGGTGGTGATTATTGCTCACATGGGTTTATAATATATTAAATATTATATTATAATATAATAGTAATAAAAATTATATGATATTATAATAAAATAGTAGTTGACATTTCAAAGAAACATGAATTCATACATGTGCAATCTGGTTTGTGTTCGATGTTATAAATCAAAACCAGTCCACAGTCGGAATACCGATAGGATACTGGATTAACAGTCAATTATTATTCAAAATAATAAATATTCATTAGTTGCGTGTAATACTGTGATTGATGGGATTTCCATACAATAAAGGTGTTCTTCTACAGCGTTTCAGAATAGTGGTCTCCAGAGTGTATGATATTGTTTAAAAGTTTTAATGGATTGTCTTACCAAAATTCTGCAATTCTCTCGATATCAGCAACGCGATATATTCTACGATTACTTATATGTGTGTATTCACCACGGGGTGAGTCAAGTTATAAGACGAACTACTTTACGTTCAAGTACTCTGACCCCTTTTCAATGGTGTGTTATTAGTTACTTGTAGCAGAAAATTCTTTTTATCTAATCTACTATTGTTTTTTATTTAATTGAGATCATGAAGTGTAATGAGTTGAAAATCCTACTTGGAAAGTCATCTAAATGTGCTTTGTGTGATGGTAAATGTTATTTTATAGTTTATTTTTATCATTGACTCTTTTGCTATTTATTAACATATTATTGATAATATTTCTTGAAATATTTGGGAATGTGTGGTCTTATTAGTTGGCTTCCTGTTCCTCGATATACGATAACGTCGATTTTTGTTTTTTATTTTCCAGAATTGCACTTTCACTCGTTTATTGTGCTTAAAATTCATTATGTTGGACGCAAATGACAAATTAGAGTGCGTATTTAAATTTGTAATGCAATTACATATGGAAGAATTGGGATGTTAAATCTGTAATAGTTTGTGCAGTACATTGCGGCACTGACTGAAACCTGTATTATACCCTTTTTATAAGAAAGTAATAAATAATCTTTACAAGATGCTCATTTCGAAATCGTGTTTATATTTTACTTTATTGGGATGTCACCTTTCGAAATGGGTAGTGACTACATAATAAATTTTGTATATGAAAGTACAGAAATTTTTGAATTGACTGAGATAATTTAAAAAAAAAACGGACACAAAGTTTTCTATACTAATTTTTTGTATTAATTCAATCATCGGACTATCAAGATTCATTCGTATATAAACATAAAAAAAAAAACTATTCGATTAACAAAAAAAACCTAAATCAACACCAAAATCACAATACAACCCTTTAAATCATTGAAATTTCTTTTCGCATTTTTTCTGCACAAATAGTGGATAGTTTTAGTAGAAATTTGTATGCATTCAACAATTATTCTGTGAATTTTCATAAACACATTATATACATATATTTATGCATAATAATACTTACACCATTGCAGAGAACATTTAATGATAATCACCCTTAAACCACATGGTTTATAATATATGAGTAATATGTACATGCACGAATATGTATATACATATTTAACATCTCAACCCCCTATCGAAATTAAAGTTAATGCTAGAATGTTTATAATAATATTGTAATAAAAATAATTGTAATGGAAAATATGTAAATCAATTTAATCAATTTAAATTTTCTCTTCAAAAGCATATCCACCTACACTATCCTATCACCATTTTCTCTGTATAGATTATAAAGAAAATGCAAAGAGTATATTACTTGTAGCTTTTCATTTATTTTTTTCCATAATATTCGTACAATTTTGAAAAATTTTCTTAGTTTTCAAAGCTTTTACGGCGGGCACTGTAGTATAATATAGGTGGTACGACAGTACATTGGAACACGAAGTATTATTATAATATTTAAAGCAAAAAATGCGTCACATTCAGTTGAATTCCGACATCAGAACTAAGCGGTTGATTTTCGAAAAGGAACATTTTTATTTTTTTCCAAAATATTAACTAAACATATGAATTTTCCGGTCAATTATATTTAAAAGAAAATTAAAGATTTATTTGAATTAAGTGCATATAAATAACGAATAAGAGTTAATCGAAATCAGTGTAACAACAGATTATGGAAAAATTAATATTGAAATTTTTCTAATCAAAATATAATAAAATTAAATAAATATTTAAAATTTTGAGATTTAGAAAATTTACATATAAATGTATATACATACGCTTAACGCATTCATTTACTGTTCAAATATAACTAAATAAAGTGTAAAAATATGCTATGCAAATTTAAACATAATAATGATATTAGTTGTTATATTAATAAGTAAAAAAAAAAAAAATAATAATAATAGTAAAGTTTAATTAAACAAGTGGTTTTCCAGAGAGCAAAATAAATATTATTATACATTTGCATATATATATATATATATATAATCCGTGTACAATCAAAAAATAATGTACCGAAACAGTTGTTATTTAAGATTATATTTCATATTAATTGTCTTCTTCTTCAGTAGTTGCACAGGTATAGTGAAGGAATTAAATTAAATTTTCATTGGAAAATGTTTTATATAATACATACGTTTTTTATCTTATTACACATCATCATCTTAACCTTTACGCGTCAAGGGTGCATAGGGCGACATTAATCAATGTTATGCATGTATAACATCAAATGAAAACTCAAATAAATATAATTGTAATTTACCAACTATGGAAAGCATATACGATCAATTCATAATTATCCAGTTTATATACATTTGAATATTTCAAGATGGTGATTTAATCCTTAGCTACCTAGTTTGTTGTTGAGATGTCTTCTTTTACAATCAGCCTACAATCACGGCATTACCATAATTTTTTTTAGACTCGATCATTACACGTTATGGCCATGACATATATCGTGAGTGAGTTATCGGTGGCACTGGCGTTGTGATAAAAATTGGCTGATTAACCTCGATGATATGTCGCCTACTCCATTTATTAACCAGCTTTTATTACCCGTTTTTTCTGTTTAATTTAAATATAAATTAAGGTGTACATTTTTCTTGTGCTATTTATTTTTTTTAATACAAAACTTTTAGGTGTGATTATGTTTCCTTTACATTTTTTTTTTAAAGGATCTATGCTAAAAATTCTTTTTTTTTTATTTTTTTAATGGAATATATCAAATTACAATTTTTATATTATCATTAATAATTTCTTCAGGAAGAAGTATAAACAAAAAAAAAGGCTATCTTCTATTTAAAGTTATATATATATATATATACACTCGTATATAGATGGGGTTTGTTTCCTTACAGAAATGACTCAGGGTGTAAAAAATTTAAATTTTAAATTTTTATATTAATTTATGGTTTGTAATAAATTAGCAAGGATGATAATAAACTACGTTTTAAGCAAGTTTTTGAGTTAATGCATGAATTATTAAAGGTTTTCTTATCTATTATCTTCAATGCAGAAATATCATGAAATTCTAGTGAAAATTCTATACTATGTCATAATACTTATATTAATATCGAATGAATAATCGTCATAAGTGGTTTTATACTCAAAACGTAATCAATTGATATATTAATAGATACTATTAAGGCAGAACATATTAAAAGGACATCCACATTTCCATAGAAATAGTATTTCTAAATCAATTTTGCAATTTAATTATAATTTGTTGTAAACCAGTCGTAATTATAAATTTTTTAATTGTATGAATTCAATTATTATAATTATACAAATTCAAATATCATAATATATTTGCATAAATCAAATTAATTTAAAATCAACTATTTGCAACTAGCAATATTTTTTTCTTTTAAATTACTATATAATTTCTATCGAATTGTGTATATACCATTTTGAATAGAGTGAAAATAGGTACAGAGGTACAGACAAATAGATGTCAGATATGCAATGATCCCGTATAATATAAATATTACATTTTCTCTAAAAATCTAAACCGATGCTATTCTCTAAAGTGTTAAAAATTATCTGTGATATTGACAAAATTAACTCCTCTCCTTTTTCAATATCATAATGAATTATACAAATAATTAAAATTAAATTTCACCAATATTATACTCAAGTAACGTTTTCTAAACCTGTGGCAGATCAAGCGAATATATCATTTATAATAATGTCTAATACTCCTTTAATTTTCAACTAATATTAAAATATGCGTCATTGTAGCGTGAAGGTATCGATGATGACAATGAACAATAGTAACAAAAATTAGGAAGCGAACTATTGGTTATGTATGTGAATATTCTTTAACATAAGTCGGGTTATAACATTATAACATTGCTGACGAAAACAAAACAAAAAAAAAACTTTAAAGTCTGGATATGATAATTCCATGATGAGGTACACTGAATTTAAATTTCTATAATAGAAGCGAATTTGATTTCTAATTTCAAGAATTGTCATTACATATTATAAATTTTTCTATCGTTGAACTATTCTTGGTTTTTAAGACCCTTGAATAGAACTCAATTATTTGTATAACAAATACCAGGTTATTCTCGATTATCAATATTTTAACTTATAGTTTATTTACTCATTTACATTCTATTGTTATTAGAAACAAATATTTTATCAGATTATCAGATGGTTGACCATTCACTCTACTTAGAATTTGCATTCAATAGGTAGTAGTGTTTCAATATCTGAAAATAATATAAAAAAATGGTATATTCTTCACTCCTGATCAAACTTAAATTTACAATTATTAATTATTAAATGCATAATTATAAGTGTTGCATTACATATACATATTAGAAATTACATTCAACGCCCAATACATCCATGAGGTCGAGGTGATTATTATGATAGAAGCAGCTATGCTGAATTAGGAGCTATAAAATTAATTGTTTTTCGATACTTTGAATTTCTAAATTTCATAACTTTAGAACATATTCGAAAAGAGATTGTAAGTGTAATTTGCAGCAAATTGACATCAAATTGTAAAATATATAATCAACTTTATTATCCAGTTTTCTTTCAGTTTATGAAATTATAATATTTATAAGAAATTAAATATTCCTGTGAGTTGGTTGGCTACGATTTAAAGTTCGCAATTTATTTTAAGATGAAAAGAAGGAAATGCCATATATAAATAACTATTCTCAACTATGAGGAACTGTTTCTTATGAAAAATGGCATTATCATAATTTTTATTTGATATTAATCATATCTTATGGGGTAATATTTTTATCCATAAAAAAAACAATTCGTTGTTCTCTATTTTTCTTTTAAATACTATGGCGTTTGCTATTTCAAATAGTCTATATAAAATATACGTATATATTTACATGATCTCTCGAAATATTATCAATTAAAAACACTGTAGTTTATCAATTGTAAATATTTTTAATAGTTTATTCTAAACATTTCATATGAAAAACATCTTACGGTTCAATATGACCACCTTTGGTACTAATGATGGCATCCCGTATTCTAATGAATGCATCGCACACTGCATGAATGTGAGCCTGTGGAATTTGTTGTCATTATTAACGTTAACCATTAGCTTCCAAAATGGATCATATATATGGAGAAGGCGATTGGATTCAAGTTTAGTGAGTATGATAAGTAGGGCGTTGTTGTGAAGAAATGATCTGTATGGAAATGCGATAATAATTTTTTACTGTATGGTCCTGCTGAAATGCCCAGCGCTTGAAAGAAAAATGAATTTTTGAGTTCATTATTGCATATTTTTCAACATCATTGATCAATTCGTACCTTTTCATTTCTCGAACCGTTTCTGATGATGTTGCGATATTTTTATGACCACTTCTATGGTGTTTTATAATGCTACCAGTATCAATATAATGTTTTATGGTTATATACATAAATATTTATAATAATAGCATATTGCGCTTTTCCTGCCAAATACAAAACACGCTATTACATTTAAATTCCATTACAAATATTCCTTTTCAATTAGGATGCAGATTAAAATGTCAGGATAAAATTTAAATAAGTCATTCTGTAGCATTAAAAGGAATAAATCCATGAAAAATGACTTGGTTATTATTTAGAAACAATATTTGTGTTTCAACAAGTGAAATTTTAATTACTAACAAATGCTGATTTTTATTGTTTTGTTCAAGTTTATATTAGTTAAATAAAATCCATTCATTATGCCAAAGCGAAAACTTCCTATCTGTTAAAATAACCGACCCTAATTTGTTGTCTGCTACATGGAATTTACCATGTTTATCAGTTTTAATAATTATTGAAAGGATTAAATTGTACGATTCATATTAAATTATCGTGATTCAACAAAACAAACTTTTTGAACTTATTAAGAGTGGTCTCATTCCCATAGCCATTGTAAATATGAAAATAATATAAAAAGAAAAAAAAATAGTCAGTTAGACTTAGAAAAACAACATTAAAGATGGTATTTAATCTGCAAGACAAATATTTACCAAATATATAAAGTGTCTACTAAAGATTTCTACAGAACAACAAAAACTTTAATTATACATTACACTCAAAGTTCACTTTTACACTATTCGACTATAGTTGCATTTATGGTATTTATCTATCATCTTTAATGCATATTGTTAAATGTTGAATGTAGATGAAAATTCAGCTGACTAATCAAATACACATAGTCTGCAATAATAAATCATTTGTTTAAATGTACGAAAGAAAAACCAGAATGAACTCTTATTTTTTTTACTTAGTTTTCCACAAATTTTTTCCTTTCCTTTTCACATATACATATATATAATTATATATAGACAATTTTCATATGCAAAGTAAACTTTTCTTTTATTATTATTTTAATCTTAACATCAAAGCTTCAATAAATTTAGTGTTTACAACTTGAAATCTCGCCAATAATTTCCAAATATAGGGAAAATCTAAACTTTATGAAAATATGATCATTCATTTTTCTTCTATTGTTATTTTTTCAGTTTTCTTAAAACTACAATATGAACTTGAGCAGTGTTTTTTATTTTATTATCCATTTTTATCCCATAAATGAAGTATAAAATAAATGTGAAGTTTAACTTTGAATAAAAAAAAAAAAAAAAAAAATCAAATAGTTAAACAACTTGCAAGGATCAGATTAAAAATCAAATCGAAAATATAATTTGTTTATATGCATAAGAGAAATTAATTTACAGATAAAATCATTCATTTATTTCTGTGAATACTTTTGAAGTATAGTATTTTTGGAATAAATGTTTAGCAGAACTAATTCTTAATAAATTTTGGAATCTTTTTCACATGAAAGGGACTCAATTAAACGCGTCTATCTATAAATTTTGTTCACTATATTCGTTAGATAGTCTAATGCGTTGATTTTTCTGTCCAGTGGGTAATCATGAATGGTTACTAATATGCTCATAAATAATTATATCAGGACTGCAGCAGTATATTGCCCTTATTTGGTTTACGAATAAAGACAACCTTAATGTTCATCACATTGATCTGTTCCATAGAGCTTTACACAGTACTCTGTATACAGTGTACATATTGCATAGATATGCTAACATTAAATTTTCAGAATTGTGACTCATTATTGACTAATGCGATTAGTTGCAGAATATTTAAATTGGTTGAATTTGTTTATAACCCATTTGTTGTTAATCAATTATTAGATTCGACATAAATCAATTCTCTATTGGTAGCGCATACATTTGTTAAATTTGAATTGATCAGTACGTTTTCATCCTTTGAATATGTGTTTCGCTTTTTATTATGTGATGAATTAATCTTTGTAATGCAAAAAATTCCGTCATATCATATTCATTTAAGATGTTATGTTTATAATATCTGAAAAATAAAAAGTACGATTTTGTTTCCAAATTTATGATGATGAATTTATGCTAAACACCGGCTTAGTAAATTATTCTACTCCAAGTAAAACGATATACATGTATAGCCGGTATATTTATTATATTAAATTCAATTAATCATATATTGTTTACAATATAATACATCACTAAATCCTGTATCTTGATCGAATAAAGGATTCATTGTTGTATAATATCAACACACAGTATCTATGTTTAATTTTAATTTCTTAACAAAAAAAAAAAAAGTGTTTTAATTTTTTACTTAATTTATGTTATATGTAAGGACATATTTTTGTATTAGTCATTTAATATAGAGATGAACAACAATATACTTGTTGTTTATTATCATAAATTATATAAAAATATTATATCTCTTGTAGACCCATCAAGGACAATTTCTATATATTGTATATACTAACAACTTATTATATCTAAGATATTCTTATTATTTTATTTTACTACAATCAATTTTACACATAGTAGTCTAGTCTTATTAGATAGGATATATGCAGTTATCGGGATGACATCTAGAAATAATTGTCATATATTTTGATGAATTGGCTCTCATTGATTTCACCCTCTTATTTATGACTTTTTTCTTTATAAGACAAATATCGTATTAAGCACTTCTCAGTCAGACACTATTGCAATCAACAACATATTCTTATAGATTATATGAGCTATACATTGATATATTATATGTAATATAATATGTAACTATCTTTTATATACGTAAAATTTTTAAGGATTAGAGATTTTATTTACAAATTGCATTTCATCTGTACTTGTCGCCCTGAAAGGGTATATATATAGAAAAAAAGTTTTATAGAATTTTATGTTGCTATTAAGGTAAGGTTTAAAATTTTCACAAAATCTTCATTATAATTACTATTATTATAAGAATTTTTATTCACTGTAACAAACATTAATTTCACAATAAATATTCTTTACACGTTGAATCAACGAGTCCGAGAGCACAGTAAAAAATATATAAATATGTAATTCAATTATCATAAAATTAAAATTGATTAAATGTAATTTTCAGATATTTTAAATTATTTACATGTAAATTAATTCAGGAATACACGATTTTTATAAAATCTTAACGAGACTATAAATTTTAAACGTTCGCTGGTGTGTAAATGGCCTATGCCAATATTGTGACAAGTTCAAGATTTTTACAATAATATTTCTTATAATCAAATATCTCACACATTACGATGCGAGATTAAATGTAAACCAATGACTTCAAATTAAAACATATGCTAACATCTAGCATCAATTAGGCATAATAAATACTTAAAGATAACGTATTAGAACATCACTAAATATCAAGTTTATTTCTGCAAAATTCCTTTCTTTCATATGTCAACATTATAATTAATCTTAATTTGAACGATATTTTATATTAAAAAATTATTTATTCTGAGTTTCTGTAGCTATACGGTATATACATCACCCGCATATAGATCGAAAAACTCCCCCTTTTAATTTTATTGATTAAATGGGTTTGCCGTACGAGTATTTCACTCAAATGCGAATCGTGCTCCATGGAAGTGAAATTAAATCTTCTTAATTATATGACCATTAACTATATTCTTGGGTACTGGGTTTGTTTTACAGAATATTCTATAGAAAGAACAGATGTATTACAATCTTCAAAGTTTTAGTAATAAAAAAAACGTAGCCTGAAGTAACTAAACTGGATTGGTATGGCTAGATTATGATATGGTAATTTTTATTAATTATCAACCAATTCGATATCAGGCAATAAATTGTATTATTCTATCATTTTCATTTGTCACCGTTGTAACAGTTGTAATTGTGGTCATGACAAAATCGCTCTAAAAGTTAGAAAATATCATCAAATATATCAATTCAGAATTTTTATCAATTTGATTCTAGAATAAATGCGGAATCTTTATAGTTTCATTAACGATATTTACAAATATTTGCATTTCTTTTGCTGGTATAAGTATATTGTTACTATACTTTCTGTAAAATCTGTATTATTTTCCAGTGGTACTTTGTGGGATTTGGTAATGAATTCAGTAACTGGTTTTGTTTTATCTTTCACATTTGTTACTGTTGTAACGGCTGTAATTTTATTCGTGGAAACATCATTTTTTTTTTTTCGTCAGAAAATGTATTTGTAGTTCATCAAATACTTCCAGTCACAACTCGGAACTTGTATAAGTTTGTCGAATTGAGGTTAAATTCCTGGTTTCGGTTCTTGAATGTAAGGAGTCTTCTCAGTTTTAATATCGATATTTGCACTTCCTTCTTTGCAGATATTCTAGTTCTGTTACAACACTTTCTGTAGAATCTTTATTAAATTTCAGGTCCTTGGTGAATATTCGCATGAATTCATTAACTGTTTTTTGTTTTTTATTCGTGGAAATAGCTATCTTTTTGTCACAAAATGCTTCCATCCACATTCAGGACTTTCATCAAATGCTAGTTGAATTTCTGATTTTTATTCTGAAATAAATGGAATCTTTTCCGTTTCGTTATCGATATTGACAATTGTATTGCAAAAAAAAATAACTGCAAATCAGTAAGGATATTTATATAGTTGACAATGTTTTATTATTGATGCCATATTATTAAATTATCATATAATTAAACAATTTATGATTTTGCGACAAGGTAGCGTACGTTACTAATAAAGAAAATAATAATTTTCGAAATATTTACCTGATATAGAAAATGCTGGCTAATATAT
>JANSTX010040007.1:0-12935 GCA_027564355.1 Penthetria funebris | reverse complement strand
CAATTTATTTCATTTTCCATTAATAAATTTACCAACAGAAGCCAACATTTGTCCAAGTTTTCCCAACAATGGATTTTTCTCAGATAATTTACCAATACAATTTTCCAAATCGTCATATTGTTCTAAATTATAAAATGAATCCATTAAACCATCAATATAATGTGCTTTCTCATAATATTCTTTAGCACTTTCCCATGAACGTAAATTGGAAAAATGATCACCAATCTCCTTCCATGCATATTCCATTTGTTGATCGGAAATACCCGCTCCCATACGATACAATTGTACTGTGCGAAACCAATCGCATAATGTTTGTCGCAACGAAATTGCCAAATCACGACGATCACCATCAATGTATAATTTTTCGGCATCATCAAAATAACCAAAAAATGCAGCAATTTCAGCACGTTGTAAATTCTCATTTTGTATATTACGTAAACGTTTTATTAATTGAATGCCAGGATAATTTGTACAATGTACAAATGCATTTTCGGCCATTTCCAGATCTAATGTTCGTAGGGCTGCTTCGGCTAATAGACGCCATAAACGTGGATGTGGATTATCTTCAATAAATTGTTTTGCTTCGGCAATACCAACATGTTGTAATAGTTCTTCTGTATCACGTAATGATTTTACACGTAATTGTAGTAAATGCTGTTTATTATCTGGTTGTTGTTGTGGCGATGATGATGATGACAATTGATTACTCGTATCGTTTATAATGTCATCTAATAATACACCAGTAATTTCTAAATCTTCAAAATTACAAATATAACCTGAACATGAAATTGGTTCTTCTGGATCACAACCACGTAATACATACATTCTGGTTTTTTCCATGGATGCCAATAATTGTGGATTATCTTTTGCCCAACAAATTGCCCAAACATCCTTACGTTCAACACGACGTCCATTACTTATATTCGCTAAATTAATATTACTATTGTTAATACTATTATTATGATTATTATTATTGTTATAACTATCAATTAGTTCAATGGTAATTAATAAACCAGTAGAATCAATAACAGCTGCACGACTTGAATTTGAATTTATTGCCATTTTATATGGTTTACTATTTGTTGAGACAGAAAATGGTGTATGTCGATTACGTAACACAACTTGTGGTATTGAATACTCTTGTATAACACCGGATTCACGTCCAATTAATAATAATTTCTCTGATGCTGTTATACAACAAATTGGATCTTGTGTTGCATTCATATTTAATGGTGTTTCATATGAATTGTTTTTATCTAAAAAGAGAAAACATTTATTTTTATTTGACCTATTCGTTAATGGTTTATTTATTTAGATATACAATTTTTATCCAAATCATTTAAGACATCAACAACACCAGATGGTGTATCATCAATATGAAAACGTTTATCTTTACGACCTTTAACACTGTGTAATGATGATGCACCCTGAATAATGAAAAATAAAATAATTAAATTCAGCGATAAGAAAATTTTAAAAATGAATATGCGATTTTAATTCATGTCTTTCGTACGTGTACCAGCTGTTACTGGTTATTCCTGGATGTGGCGCATTTAAGAAAAAAAAAAAACAAAATTAAATACATCGTACCTTTGGTGTATGATAATGCCATAATAAAAAATTATCCTTTGAAGCAATAATAACATATGTTGAATTCATGGTAATAAACTGTGGTCGAATATCAATGAATTTTGCTAGAAAATTTAAAAAACGAAAAAAAAAAAAACAAAATTAATATCCAATGTATCATTCATTTCAATAATATTCCAAAAATATTTACAATCAACAGTTGTACTAATTGAATTACAAATTAGCAATTGATATTTTTTCTCTTTAAAATTCGTTTCAACCATAATATTTGGATCCTTTGATGACATTATATCAACTGAATATTCAACAGCAATAACACAATGTTCTTGACTTGCAGCAATACCTAATGGCGCTTCAATTTGTTTAAGAAAACATTGATTTGACGATGTATCCCAAAATGTTAATGTTGACAATTCTTTACCAGCACCAACACAACTGGATCCGCCATTTATGGTTGCCATACCACCACTACAGCCACCGGTATTACTATTATAACTACTTGTCGTACCACCACAACCATTTTCAGATGTATTCAAATAAACAACTGTTTTACTAAAATAACACCACATATAATCAGGACGTATATTTGCAAAATAAATAAATGAATCAACAGCTAATGCAATGCGTAATGATCGTCCTTCCCATGATAGTGTTGTAATTTCTTTACCCGGAATTTTTAACGTACGTAAATGTTCACCATACAATGTATAAAACATTACTAAATTCGATTCTTTTTCTCCAATTGTTGATTTCATACCACAAACAGCCAACATTGTGCCATCGTGATTCCATAAACATCCAACGGCTTGTAATTGTGTGTCAATTATTATTGGTACTGGTCAGAAAAAAAAGAAAAGTAAAATATACACCATTAGTTTAAATTTATGAATAAATTATACAAAAAACATGAAGAGACTGACATTGATTGAAACGAACATTTTGAATTTTGTTAAAAGGGAAAAACAGTTTACAAACAGTTTCGTAAATATAATTTTGGATCTAGTGATATTTTATTAAATGTCTTCAAAAGACTAGGGCAGTAATGAATTCTTGAAGATATTTTTATATTAGTTAATAATTGTATGCGAATTCTATGATTATAAATGCAATCCTTAATCATTAATACAAATTAAATTGACTAAATATTCAAACGAATTACTTACATTATAGATTACAAATTATAGACAAACAAAATATATAATAAATAAATGAAAACATTATTTAAATAAATATCTCAATTACTTACAATCATCATTTTCATTTTTCATAATTTGCATTTTACCATTTTCATAACAAATTGCAAGTGTCGGTCGATTTAGAGTCAATGGACCATTATACCAGGTTAAACCAACAACTGAAAAACTTTTAGATTGACTCAGATGAACACATTGTATATTTAATTTCATCTGAAAATGTAATAAAACATTAAAATAAAATATTTCACCAAAATAAATCGAATGTATAATTGATGAGAGATTAAACAAACCACAAATGTTCCTTGATTATCATATAAATGACATTCGCCATTACGAATACTAAATAAAATAAGTCTACCATCAGGGCTCCATTGTACAGCTGTTAATAATGTATTCTTTAATTCTTTACCCCATATTCGATTACCGTCACAACTGCCAACAATAATAGCACCATCTTCATAGACAATGCAAATCTTTTGTCCATCAGCCGACCATGCCATACCTTTAACGGTTGATTTTTTTCGATCGTTCGTCATTTCTTCATACCATGAACCCTTTAATTTTTTACAAAAAACAAATGTTTATACATTAACATTTTTCGTAAATTAAAATTGTTCCCAAAAAATACCAAACAAATAGTAGATTTGTTACTATTCATTGTTTCAAATACATTAATCCACCGTTGAAAATTTCGTAGTAAACAAAATAGGTACGTATTGTTACAAAAATAAAACTATGTATTAACGATGAAATTTGCGATGAAAGCAAAATATTAGCGAATAACCCTGACAGTATATTTTGAACGATGAATTACATTTAACTAATATATTACTATTGCATTTACTGCTAATTATAACTTAAAATGTATTTCTTACCTTATACATCATCCAAACCATAATAACACCATCCTTATCAGATGTTGTCAATTTCTGTTGCGAATCATTCCATGTTACTACTTGAACATGTGTTTTATGTCCCTCTAATGTTTGATTCATTGATAAATTACTTGGTAAAGCCAAACCACCAACACTACCGATACCACCCATAACACCATTACCTCCAACACTAGCACCAATTCCACCACCACGATGTTGATTATTATGCGTTACGGAAGTGGAAGCTGTTGAAGAAAACAAATTATTATCAATGATTTACTAAGGATAGCTTTTTTTATGTTTTAGGAAGTAAAACAATATAGTCATTACATATAACATTTTTATTATAAAATAAGCTGTTAGATTACAGGATTAAACTGATCTTAAAGAGGCTACATTACTAATTGTTTGCTAAATTTGAGTGTTAAGTAGATTTAAAAAGTGAACCCAAATGTTACCTACATATGTTGCATAGGTTATTATTTAAAGATTAAAAGTCAAATTGAATAGTAATTTGAACGAGAATGAACAAAATTATTATGTACAATTTAATAATAGTTTGGTAATGTAAATGGAAACTGAAGAGTTTATATTAAAATCCTATTCAATGCTATTATATATAAAGAAAATGTGGTGAATTTATTGGTAATATTAGTACAAAATAGTGTGTAATCTTTTATCTGCATAAAGACAAAAGCAGGGATGCGATAATTATTCAAAATTTACCTTGTTCCAATTTAAGTACTTTAAGTAGACCATCATCTCCCCCAACAGCAATGTATCCTTGATCTTTGTTCCACGATAGACAATTTATACGTGTATTATTTGGGATGGCAATCTTAAATAAAATAAACAAAAACCTTGTAAACACATAGTCATAATAAATATAAAAAAATAGAGTGATTGTACGATGTCTCTTTACACATACCTTCTTGCTAAGGTAAACGAACATATTCTTAATAGATGTTATAAATTAAATTGAAATTACACAAAATTAAATTGAAATTACACAAAATTATAATTTAATAAAATAAAATAAGATACATTATAACATTTAATTGTTGAAGAGTAAAAATACCCATCATTTTGTTTGTGTATTACCTTGGTGAATGTGGTGGCCAAACAAATAACAAAACAGGTATAATACATAATTGTTCTCCTCTACATGGAAATCAACGTCATCAAAAAATGCTTTACTATTATTGGCTTCTTTTGGTTTGTTTATATTATTTATGAAGAGCAAACATGTGAATTTATTATCTCCCATCTCCAGATTCAGACACAATCGATTGAAAAAAAATAAATAACAAATAAATAAAAAATATTAACAACAACAAAGGTACATGTGCTTTGGAAGGTCAATGGTCAATAAAATAATGAGCTAAATTTAATTGCTTTTATAACGTTAATTGGTTGAAGAGGAATTCAAATCTTTTCTTATTTTTTTGCTTTGTCAATAGCTAACTTCTTTTGTAAAAAATTATTTATTTATCGAAAGTAAGAAGGGCATACACCTTCACCTAACATACTGAATTGATTCTGAAGATGATTATATAATCAGTTGAATTTTTAGAGTATATTTGAGCCGTAGAAATCATATATATGTTTCATATAAAGTTAATATACTCTCGAGTTTGGTAACAAACACACATTACTATTGCTATTACATAATCCTGGAATCGGTAACCATGTGCAGATATTAAATCCTGAACAAAACGTTTTTGATGACTATAATCATCGAATTCATCATAAGTAGAAAATTTTACGTTCGATTTGAGGTTCTGTAACGCATCTCTTTTATTAATTTAAAAATGAAAACTTGAATATAATATTGTTTTCTTCAATAATTTTATTGTTGATAATAAAAAACTATTAAAATCCCATTTTAATTAACAATAATTGTCTTACAATTTATAATAAAAAATACAATAATTTTATTTCACCAAAAAAAAAAAATATTACGACATTATTTAAACAAGCGATCATTTATCTTTTCACCATCACACAACATTCTTAACCAGTATATTCTTTAACAGTATTCCTTAACATTGAAATTACATCCCTTTGATTTTCAGCTCTTATTACAGCTGTTCCTGAAACTATATTATTTGCTCCAGCCTATTCACAATTAACAAAAAAATAAAACAAATAACTCAATCATATCGCAATCACTGGATCGATCATATTATTATTATTATTACCTTTGCACAATGCCCAATTGTATTTGGTCCAACACCACCGTCAACTTCAATATCTAATTCTGGGTAGTTATCGCGTATCCAACGTACCTTTTCCATTTGATTTTCCATAAAGGTTTGTCCACCAAAACCCGGTTCAACAGTCATGATTAAAATTAAATCAGTATGTGGAATAAATTCGCTTATACTTTCAACTGTGGTATTTGGTTTAAGGGCAATACCAACACGCATACCACTTTCACGTACTTTTCTACAAACATTTGGTATATCCGCATGTTCAATTGGTTCAATATGAAATGTATATAAATCAACACCAGCTTCACACATATCGTTAATCCATTGTACAGGTTTTGAGACCATCATATGTGTTTCAAGGAATACATCCTATAATATTTATTTGTATAATATACAAAAATTATAGCAATATGGATTTGTATATTTATAATTGATTTTGATTTTGTGTAACAATTTATATTTCGTTGAATTCACTCACTTAAGTGACACGATTGATTATTGTAAATTAAAGATTCACTACACTTCTAACAGTCTCGAAAATTTTGATTATTATTATTATTATTATTTATTATTAAAACGTTATGAATTATATTCAAAGGAATGCAGTGTAGTCAAATTAAGTGATTATTTATGGGAGAAGAATTCTATCACCAGTAGCAATAACAATGGGAATAATTTAATATACCAGTAAAAAAAGGAATGCTACGTAACAATTACGTTACTTACTTCTAACCGAATGCATATACTTTTTAAATTCTACATTATAATCTTATATATATTTATAACAATCTGATGATCTTCGATGTCAAGTATAGAAGTTTCAATCATGGAAAAAAAAAATTATCGGTCACACATTATCGATATTGAAAAAAAATACAGGAACAGTTAGGGCATTAAAACTGTTAATATTAATTAAATCCTAATATTATCTTGAATTATCCTAATAAATTATCTTGAATTATATCACCATGTAGAGCAAATATTTACAAATCACTTAATAATACATAAAAAGGGACACAAATTAAAATTATTGCTACAAGGAACACAATGTGAATAAATGTTTTTTTCTGCCTTATATTATTTTACACGAAAACAAATCAATTATAATAAAATAAAAAAAACATTGAAATAAATAAAATTACCGGCATTTTATTTCGTAGACATTTAACACTAAAAATAAAACAATTTAATAGTATAAATAGAAAAATTCATGAAAAAAAAAACTTACACAGGATGACCGAATGTAAGGTTGGGAACAAAATGACCATCCATTACATCTAAATGTAAAAAATCAGCACCATTGTCTAGTAGTTTTTTCGACTCTTCAAATAATTGCGAAAGATCTGCATTCAATATGGAGGGACCAATTCTGGCTTTTAAAGAACTCATTTCTATAAATTTGTTGAAAATTAAAAACACATAAATGATAATGATGTACTTATATCCAAAAGATAAAAATAAAAATGCAAAAATTGGAATGTGCAACAAAAACAAAAATGGAAGTCGAAATTTTTGACAAATTGAACAACGCATTAAAACGCAATGTCAACATTTAGTACATTTTGAAAATATCTTCAATATTAAACAAAACCTCAACTTTTTTGTATACATTTTCTTAAAGTCTAAAACAGTAAATAATAAAAGAAAAGAATTAACGAAATACGAAAAAAAAAACATGTATAAATACTTTATAGTCACCTGTGTATGCATTTTTACATCATTAATAATTGTAAATGGTAAGAAATCCGAAGGAGATGATAAACCAGCATGGGCAAAAAAAGATATTCGAGATTATAATGATGCTGACATGGAACGTTTGCTAGATCAATGGGAGGTAATAATTGATTAATTAATTGATATATCCGATTATTAATTTAAAATATTCATATGATGTGTTGTTACACACAGTTTCACAAACTTTAATTGCATATCACTTATTTGTAGGAAGATGAAGAACCATTAGAACCAGATGAATTACCAGAACATTTACGACCCCAACCAAATATCGATATGTCTAAAGTTGATATGAGTAATCCAGAGAATTTGTTAAAAATGACAAAAAAGGGACGAACTTTAATGGCATTTGTTTCTGTTATGGGTGATCCAACGAGAGATGAAGCTGAAGACATAACAAAAATATGGCAAACAAGTCTTTGGAATAATCACATTCAAGCAGAAAGGTAATTGGTTGTTGACAAAAAATGACAATGACTATTTCCTTCCCAATTTAATTTATTACCTCTTAACATATTGCAGATATATGATTGATGATAATCGAGCCATTTTTATGTTTAAAGATGGAGCTCAAGCATGGGAAGCTAAAGATTTTATTATTGAACAAGAAAGATGTGAAAGTGTTACACTGGAAAATAAAGTGTACAATGGAAAATTTAGTGGTAAAAAAGATGAACTTTAATAATTTAAATTTAAATATTATTATCTGCAAATTAAAAATGTTATTTTTTGTTATCTTTTTGTATTAAAATCACGATGAAATAAAATATTTATTGAATTTTATCTTCTCATATGAATCTCTTTAGTTACACGATGATAGCCATCAAGATAGCCACTGATCAATCTGTAAAAATTATTTAAATTCCCTAATTTAATTTCCAACACACTTGTCAAGTTCACTTAAACATTTATTTGATTATTTTCATTTAAAACAAACGGATTAAAGTGGTCAATTAATTATTAGGTTCATGGTCTCAAATTGTAATTTCGTATTATATCAAGAACTGTGACACGACAGAGTATGTACAAAAGGTGGACAAATAACTGTCACCATTGGCTGCCACAAAAAAAAAAAAAATTAACAAAATATGGTAAAATTATACGAAATATAGGTTTAAAACAAAAGGAAACAAATATTGTCATTCGTCAGGTTCCCTCAAATAAAATATAGGTTGCTTACCGAAGCCACAAACTAAACTTAACAATAATCGGTTTATAACTTGAATGTACAGATGATAAACTTATTATAGAGGGGCACAACATTGGTAATAAATCAATAAGAAATCCACAAAATTACTATAGAAGGCTAATAGAATAATTGTCGGCAATAATTAGGACTTGATCGAAAAGTATACAACTGGATATACAGATGGTCAGGTCAGAAATAATCTAAAACATCGTGTTATAAATTCAAGTTTTCCTGAATAGGAATGACCTAACATAATATCAAACGAGTATTTGTGGAGACTGGCAGATCTAGTGGCGATGAACTAAATTGACTACCGAAGAAAGTGGCATTGGATAGACCACATACTAAGCTGAACGGTCTGTCGGTTATTTTACAAAATACACACTTGACTGAAATCCGCAGAGTATTAGAAGAACCGGTTGTCCAAAAACAACGTTTCGAAGAACCATCATTAAGAAAGGCTTAGTAAAAGTGGAAAATAATGGATTGAAGTAAAGGTAGTGGCCAGAGATCGTGAACAATGGTGGTTGTACGTTGACGCCCTATGCTTCCGCGTGGACTAAAGATCGAGATGATGATATGAATAACTATGTTGAAAACTGAAATTCAAAATTATTTTGCCGAATACCATTGTTTTTGGGTATCGGTATATAACCGTCATGTTGCGGCACCGAAAAAAACTGGCAACATTCAAAGTTGCAACAGAAACAATAGTAACAGATAAGTAATTCGAAAATGGTCTAATGACAATTTGGGCAGTTCGTAAATGGAAAAAGTGGTAAGATGATATTACCCTAACGAAATCGACCTCAAAGATCTTTTGAACAAAACGACGCAGTCACAACAGAAGTAATTGATTTATTTCCCAATAATCCTCTGTTAATTTTAATATGCTAATACCAAATATTAACTATGAATCTGTAATGAGAGTCACGTAACACCTTGTATGTAACCATAAAAGAGAAGTTCAACCATATTAATCATCGCATAGACTTTTCTATATCATTCAATTACGTAATCACTTTTTGAATGGTATTAGTGATTGTGAAATGTTACACATAAATTTTTAGTCAGTTGTCAAATAAATTCGTACAATTTGGATGTGTTTTTGTATCGGTTCTATAGTTTATCTCATTTGATATAAGTACATATAAATATCTTACAAAAAAAAGATTGTTTATTTTAACAATATTGTCAATATTTGGCATTTAATAAAATATAATAAATAAATGAAATAATTGTGTGATACATCAAATAAATATCGTTTATCAATGTTTTCATGTGAAACAAAATTGAAACAATATGCCAAATAATAACATTCTTAGAATGATGTCATCATCAAAAGTGGAATATTATTAGAGTGATTCTTAGCTTAATTAATTTTAGTTCCCACAGATATTTGCATATTTTCAGTTGTTTAATAAGAATAATAAAAAACATAAATAAAGATACGTTAATAATAATAATAGGTTAACTTAATCAGATTACTCTGGAAGGGAACAGTATAACAACCCCTACAAAAAAATGGTCTTTGAAAGTATAATTACCGATTTGATGAATCGCTTTTTAGGCGATTTCATTGAAAATTTGGACAAGAAACAGCTGAACGTTGGAATTTGGGGAGGTTTGTAACAATCAATGAACAAATATTCATACTTTTACACTTAAGCATATCGTCATTATTTTCTGTGTGAAATCGAAATCTTATGTTTAATTGACTGTGTTTCTCTTCAAATGTTATTGATCTATTTTTATGTATTATTTCTAATTATAATTAGGTTATTACCATTTGGGATAACCTTGCCACAAGGCAAGGAAAAAATTGTTTATTGTTGGCTTGATGAACAATGTATGTATAAATATTTACTGTGTGAAATAAACAGTATAAGTAATCATTAAAATATTATGAAATTATTAAAAAAAATTAACAAAAATAACTAGACGTACATATGGAAAGAAGTCATACAATGTGGCTTTTTAAGTACGATTCATAACGCTTTATAAATATTACCTTCTGGTTAACATATTATTTCTGATTATAATAATAGAGCTACAAACTGGGTTTAAGTACGATAGTGTATCAACAATTAACATTCGATAGTGTAATAATGCGATATGGATACAGTTGTGGTGTGAATTGTGCTCTATTAAATAATAAAATAAACAAAATTAATGTACAAATTAAATCTATTTATTTTATTTATTCTTTCGTTCAATAGTATTATAGTGCTGCTGGTATTTCATAATTATATACAGTACAAAGAATATGAATCCGGTGGCCAATGGAGTGGTCGACTATCTCGAGGTTACTAAACCCATCTTTACCTCCACGCGGTGTAACCGGTAACTCGCTCTCGATATTGTCAGTAATAGCGTATGATCGATGCTAAAAAGATGATATTCAAATTCAAATTCACTATGAAATTTGTAATTTAAACCACAATGGCGCATATGGCGCCATTACGATGTAAATTTCACGTTTCTAATATGCATATGTAGCATCAAATGTGAATTCACATAACTATATAAATGAAAAGTGCACTAATTTTTCAAAATTCAAAGGCTGATAGTTGTGGCAAGAAATCAACCGACAACCTCGCGAATACGTCTATGCATAGGAAATTAGATAACAGCTAAAAATTTGTACAAAAAAAAAATTACATTAGTAAATTATTCCATTTATTTTCATTTTGATCCGACAAATTGTTATTGCCTACCTCTAATCAGAAGAGAAAAAAATTGCTGGAAAACATCAAATACATGTGACTGTGTTTGTGGACTTTTTTGCTTCATGCAATGAATTGTTTGATTAGAATATTTATTTCACATCAGTCAATGATACGTCTACTTCAAATAGAAATTTCAAAGTAATAAACTTAACACATGTTTCCACATTTCGTCTTTACTGCATTAAATGTATTCGATTACTTAGAACTCTGTTGAGGAAGTGTTAAGTAGTAAAAGCTTCGGTGTTTCAGATGGTGAACCTTCTATATATGATGTATACAAATAAGGTCAAGATTTTAAATGTGAATTATTTCAACCCTATCTTTGTGGCGATTGTGTGAATATATGTGGTTTTTCTATATTACTATCGAGTTATTTATGTGCATTCGTATCTATTATTTCTGTGCAAATTTGATGATATCATTTCATCAATTATATTCAATACGATAGCAAATAATTAATATTAAAGTCTCAAGGGCCAGATATTTCGGACGCGAATATTAAAAATCAATTTTAGTATAAAAGAATTTAAAACTGATTCCAAAATGTGTACTTAAATAAGTGCCATAACAGTATTGACAATTATTGTGTCCAATACAACTGATTTAATACCATTGTAATACCACGAGTATGTAAGGGTGTAAATGCACTACTTCCTATAAATACTATAACTTCATGATAGGTGGCAGATGCTATACATATAATTGTATATACATTTTTATAGTGCTAGCTATGGAAGATATTTTTGAATATAGCCATTGGTCAGATCAGCTAACAAAGGTTAATTTGTCACTAATAACAGGTCTCTCAGTTCATCGTGTGTTTTGAATAACACTTTATGTTTTTGCCAATAACATACACTGTGTGTCCAATTATTATCATACGTTATTTTGTCAAATATCAGATCTGTTATGCGGGCAAACACTTATTCAAAACCTACATTTTTGCAATGTACAAAAGTACAACAATTGCTAAAGTACTCGTACATTCGAATTTTATAATTTATTTACACTTATTTTATCTGTACCATTAGATGTATATTTATAATTTGTTTGACCTGATAGATATGTTAACAAAAAATCGATCTATTTACACATACCCGTCTGAATTTAAGTTTCAAAAAACCAATGTTTATACTTTTCTAAACTATTTCAAGTAAAATAGAAGTAAACAATCAATTACATATTACATTTGAAATCGCGTACATAATTAAATTTAGTGTTTAAATTTTTTGTATACATAAAATGAAATGTTACGTTGAAAGAATTGTAGAATTTCGAGATATTTTTGTAGTTGATACACTGACAAAATGACATCAACCATTTAATTATATGCAAATTGGTAATTTTACATTCATAATCAAATTCAACGATTTTTTTGTATATAGTACTATATATATCTGTAATTAATA
>JANSTX010039996.1:0-12936 GCA_027564355.1 Penthetria funebris | reverse complement strand
TATATATGTATATTTATGAAATCTTTCTTTTTCAGTATTTTTAAATTACGTTAATGTTAACATTTTGGATTCAAAATTATGATTTCAGATAAAACCTAGCAATCTTTAAAAAATTCCAGTCCGAAAAGATATCACCTGCACATCAAAATCATACCCATTGCCTGTTTTATAAATTAATTGATATTAAGTGATTGAAAATAATTTCTAAATTCGACCACATAGCTAATATATTTGAGAACACTATTATATTTAGTTATAGTAATAGTTTACAAAAATATATATTCCATTTTTCAATGCAATGAGTAGATTTCTGTTTTATTTCTAAGTTTTAATTTATTCTAGAATCGAATCGAAATGTGATCAAAGGATTAATGGACATAGTAAATTTTTCCCATGCTATTTAATATTGCACTAAATAGAAATATGTAGATACTCTTAATCGGATAAAAATTGAAATGTTAACTTTCTGAAAATATTCTTCTTCTATACGTACATGCGACATTCAACAACGTGTTCATGTAGACATTTTCCTAGCTTTGCGATTGTCTCTAACAATAGATTTCATTTAAATGGTTTAAATTTTATATAGCAAAATCTACCAATTAGATGAAGATTGGATTATTATGTTATATAGAATTTGCCACCAATTCTCGTAATATGAATCGATTGTTGATCAATTCCTTTTGAAGCCATTTTACTCACTACAAATTCAGAAGATCAATTCATCATTTATAACTACAAATAGTTTTTGAACATCGATAGGAAAAATTATTAAACAGCAGTTTTGTAGATTAGATTTGGTTCCTTTCTTATTTTACACATGTTCTCCTATGTGTTATATTAAATTAATTTATTAAAAAGCAAATATCACCAATTTCTTGGAATTTTCTATTATTTAATGTTTGAATTGCTTGTTCTATTACAAATTTACGAAACTACTAATTCCCAAATTATAAATGATTTTGATCTACGTTCTTTCTATATGGCTGAGAAATGTCTTTTTTCTGGGTCCATCATACATTTCACATTTCTGTCCTTATCATTCCCTTTATTCACTCTCGATTGATATACATTTGCTGCATTCTTGAGTACACAAATGTCAACTTAAATGCCTTTTTATAGTTGCATGAGCCACCGACAAGGTGGTCCTAGATGTTGAACTATATAAAATGGTAACAATGTCAAGAACTTTATAGTTTGACATCTCATCGCAGACAATATTTTTTCTGTAATTTTTTCACAATTCAATACAACTGCAGGTACAAACGTATTAAACCAAAATTCCATTTTTTTTTATCTTAGTTTTAATTTTCATTGTTTCTTAGGGTTAACCACAAGTCAAATATTACGCTGAACTTTTTGTAATATCTGTCAATTCAATTAATATTATGTTTTGAATCCTTTCAGCAAATTTTAAGATTATATTTCTAATTGTATATTTGTTGCTTTTGGTACCTCAAAACCATACGGTCAACTAATGATCTTCTTAAGTTGACGTGATGAGCACGCTAAATAAAAATCGATCCAGCGCAACAATTCGACAAAATTTGACATTCACGAGTATCTGTATTGTAGTAATACCGGTATAATGGTATTCCAGAATTTCAGTATTCGGTATACCGGTATTGCGGACCCCTAGTGATGCCACTGTAAATATGTAAATATATTATATTTTGTAATTGTCCATGATGGAGTTTGCCTGTATTTCAATAGAATGAATGGAATAGACTGAGGTTTACAAAATTTTCTGGAGCAGCCATAATTTTTAACAGTACCGTAGTTAAAGTAATGACAAAAGGTCAGAAATTACTAGTTTGTGAACTACTAGATGACATATCGGTTTGATATATTTTCTATACTCTAAATAATCATTTTCATTTCGTGGGAATTACTATTTGCATATGTTGACTTGAACTCATGAATAAATAATGGGAAATATGATAAAATTGACAAAATGAGTTGTTTGTTCCTCATATTCAATTCCAACAAAATTTATATATATATATATGATGATGATGTTTCGTACGAGAGTACAAGAATAAATTCTATTTTCAAAATTCACTTGAAAATAAATTGAGTTTTTAAACTATTTACACCTATATATGGTACAGGGTACTAGTACTCTGTATCTTAATATGAAATCCAAACATATATGTATATAGATTGGTATACATGAAAATAGCCTACAGGCTTTTCGAGCAGTTTTTCCAACGTTATTGTTGAATCCAGTTTTGTTCATTTGAGATATAGGTATTATGATAAAATTATTTTCGTTTTTTTGCTAGCTTATATAACTTAGTAACTTATGATATATAAAAAAAAAAATGAAATAAAATATTTCTATATCGTTGCAACATTCTGTGTTTCATGAACAAGAAATAAAATATGAGTTGATGATAAAAAAGCAATATTCAGCGTAATTTTCTTCAACAAAGTGATATTCATACTCTGAAGTTAGTTTTTATCCTGTTCTGTGACGTGAAATGAAAATTATTATACATCATACGAGTATACGTTTTTTTAAAAAAAAAAAAAATATATTATACGAGGAAAATGCTCAAAAATTGTAGATTCTGATTTTATGATTTTTCATTTCATATATGAGAAATTTCCACATGTGTTGCGGTTAGCAAATGTAATTTGAACAAATCTTTATCAAATAATTTATAGTAAATTTTCATCTTCATATTAAGAAAATTGTTTATTTTAAGATATAATATTCAAATTTTGTTAAAATATTTTTACTTTTTAAAAATAGATTATTACTGTATATATACTATCGATATTATATCAATGATAATAATTCACTAGACTAGATAATATACTAAAATGTGTCAACTGCTGTTTTTGATATAATTGACAATTTTCTTAACAAATGCCTCAAATTTACTTCAAGAACTTTGATCTTTAGTCTTTCAAGAAATAATCCCATAAATTTTCAAATATTTTCACACAGATAATTTTTGAATTTCTTGTATATTTTTCACTACATAAAACATTATATTTCATTACATCTGATGATAGCACAGGATGTCGCAGAACACATAAATGTGATAATCTAAAAATATTATCAACAAATTCAATGTGATATATAACGAATTTAAAACATTCGAATGAAATAACCCAACTGATTCCGAAAATATTCTGTGGCGAAACACACAATCCAGAATAAGACTGCATTCAGCATTATATGAGTAATTTTTTTTTTTTTCGAAAATTAACTTATGTGTCTGCAAAAATCATTATTAATTATTTACAAAATAATACAAAATAATAATAATATGCATCATATTCAACTACAAAATATTGGTTTGTATAATTTCAGTAATGTTTAATCGTAATACAAATCAATTTTGGTATCGCGATTCATAACAGTTGTCAAAATTTAGGTACATACATTACACTCCGGAAAAGAAATAACAATTAAAACTATGGATTGAAGTTGCTTTACATGTACCAATGGAAGTTTTGTTAATTGTTATTGGTATATATGTAAATTATAGGATCCGTCACTCAAATGTCATGCAGTTGCAGCGACCGAACACCTGATTACAATAGTCTCAACATTTAATTATAAATATTCTATACCAATAGAGCATTTCGTTCTAAGTGTCGTAATTGAAAAAAAAAATAATATTCCTAATGGAATTCAAATGTAGAATAGCATAATTGCACTTTGTATTTCGCATGAATGCCGGTCCAATTCTATTATCTTCGTCTGACAATCGTATCCTGCGTCTTAATATTCGATAATGTCCACAAATTCTCATTCGATATTATATTTGGTGAAAAGAGTTTTACACGAAAACTTGGGTTTGTCGTCACATTTCAAAATCTCGCAATAGTACCAATAAACAATTTTTCTTGAATATACGCAATTTAAGCTTACGAGAAACTTGTGCCGACTGCCACACCTATTTTACCACCACCATTATTTCGATACACAGATTTGCTTCAAATTATAGTTGCACTTAATTTAACAATCGTTACAAAATTGCTGGAATTTTTATCAATATAATTTTCTTGTACATGTACCACTGAAATATCAAAATATTATTTAAAGTTTATATGGAGTGCATTACTACATGTTATATAAAAAAGTAAATTGCAAATATATTTTCCATTTTATTAAACCTAAGTTGCAGTTTGACTATTGAAAGCATAACTATATACTCTGAATAATATTTTGCGAAAAGGAATGTATGGTATTAAAATTTGTTTATAAATAAGAACAAAATACCTGCAGTCAATAAATATGGTAACAAAACATAGTTGAGCCACTTTTTATATGTAGGGTGAACGAGCACGTGCATTAGTTGAAATTGGAAAACAAATTGGAAAATTTACCCAATAATCAAATATACAGAAGAAAATTCATTTTATTTTCTCACTTCACAAAATTATAATAATACAAATCTCTAGAGTTTAGCAATACAACGAAAATGTGTATTTAATTAATTTTCAGAAAGGTTAGAATATTTTTCCACAAAGTAAAATTTTATGCTATATATAGAAAAGAGTATATTATGTTTTCATATATACGAATATATGTATACATAATTGATGCATAATATAATAGCACAAATATATAGTAATACAGTATATAAGACGGATAGATATGGTATTCCATATTAGACTTCAATTTTGCTTTAAATAATTAATTAATTTAGAAACTCTTAATTTGTTTATCCATTATGTCAGATTTAATGCTAAAATTTTTATTAACTTTTTTTTACACAAAAACAATCGAACTATAGCATTTAGAAATAAAAGTTCAAATCTGTCTTCTATAACTGGCATTGAATGAATCTGATATTTTTCAATAAATATCCTCATCATCATTATCGTCGTCACACATCTAAATGCACTGCTACGTACTGAAATCTTACACAAATTAATTTCAATTGTATTGCAACTATACTTTTTATCATCACTCAGTACTATATTCATCTGATATAACTGTCCCAATGTAAAGAAACCATCTGCCAGAGTCTACTCTTAACGATTTTCACTATTCGTATTACGTTTCCTGCTGCGACTTCTAAGATTCATTTAAGTTACTATACTTTTTATTTTGTTAACATATTCAGACAAAGTTAAACATTTGCGTTACATGTATTCCCGAGTAGCATAATTTCATTTTTTCAATCGAAACATTGTTTTAACAAGAGGTTGTAACATTAAATAAAATATTACGTTATCGTACGTGCTGGCAAAAACCTATTAAAAAAAACGCATTCCATTATAATTTCAAAATAATTTTCAGTAACAAACCCAATAATATTGCAATGTTTTTAATTTGTTAGAAAAAATTAAAAAATACATAGTTTACGTCACACTTAATAACAACGTAAAAACGGTAACGAAATAAACGTCTAAAAAGTCGTATTAGAAATTTACAAGTGAGTTTTAGAAAAAAAAATTGTTGATTCAATTTCAAAATAAATGAAATTGGATTAAGTATCTCACATTTATTCTTTTACTGCATGTAAAGTATATGAGAATGTAAAGAAGTTTGACGTGTAAAACTTTATGCTATGAATTATTTACATATTTGTGCAGTTTTATCAAAATTTCAGTAATGTAAGATTACATGTCGAGAAACGAAGAAGGCGAATTATGAATAAAAAGTTGTTTGTGTATGTTTCTGATCGCAAATTCTTAACTATTTCGGATTACTTCCCTAAGTAGTACACTTGACGCTCTACACTTTACCGAAAAAACTCTATAACACTAACGCAGAAGGCGAATTATGAATAAGAAGTTTTGTGTATAACTTGCAGGACCAATTTTACGTTTGGCATATAATTTTTGTATTTATGTGCCTGCAACATATTTAGAACGTTACAACAATTTAAGTGAAATTTAAAATATGTCAATTATTGTAGTTATGTAGCCGCAACTTGTTTTTAACATAATATTAACTTTAAAGTATATTTGATTTTTTTTTCTTGTTGTGCTTACACGTTAATGCAACCTAATAATAATAATCTAACAAAATTTTTCTTGCAAAACAGAAAATTTAAGTGTTTCTTTGTTTCATTTTTAAGTTGATGCAACATGTATACAATAATTATCTCGAAAATATTTTCCTGCTAAAACCCAAATTATGATTTTAGACTTTTTTGGACGTAATTTCAAAATCGGAGGTTATGCAGAAACAATTTAAGGATGATGGTACGTACTTATTTACGGAACTTATGGGCCTAAATGTAGTCGAATTAATTTCAATTTTCTGAGTGTTATAGTAACGAAAGAAAAGAGTTATTGTAGTAAACGAAAAAATGCATTTTATTACAACGTAGATACGATTCAGAAATTTTTAGGTCAACATGCTAGGTTTTGACAACTTATACAAATCAAAGTTAAAATCTGTGAGTTATTTTCATTTAACAAAATATGATTTCATATATTTCAAAAATGCACCTACACCAGTTCTAAATGAGTTACAACCATGTTTCTAAAACTTTAAACTAATAAATCTGTTGTTATAAACAAGTTATATAAACCATCTCGCAACGTACGTGTGTTACTCAGGTTATACTAATAATACATACACTGATTAAAAGACGTTATAGACATAGTTTTTTAATAATTTCTTGTTAACATTGGCACTGACTCACTGCGTGGTCAATTTCGACATTTTGTTTTACTTATTTCATGTATCGCTAGTCCTTTTTACGTTTGCATATGAGGGTTCGATTTTCAGAAGATGATTTTGCTAACAATTTATATGGGAATTATTTTAATTTATATTAATATTTTTGAATTTTGACTATTTCTAAAATACTGTTGGTAGTTTTTTTGGTTTAAATTTTCACTAATTACTTGAACGCTTGTTTTGATTAAGATTGTGCAAACGTTTCATTTGGCCATGTTTGTCTTCAAGAGTTAGATTTTAAAATATTGTTCACAATTAATAACATTATGAATTTTTTCAACATTTTTTGTTATTTTAATTTAATTATTTATTGGTTTGAAATCTTTTAAAAAATCTACTTATAATAACAAAATTATGTGGGACATTTTAAAAGTAAAGTTCTGTTTCTGGAATCACAAATGGGTTTTAGTAGAATAATATGGTTATTAAAGCAGTGCAGTTAATATTAATATGGGAAAATAAAAGTGCATGAATTAAATTAATAATTAATTGCAATTTGTAAATATATATTTACATGTCTCGATCACTTTATAAATATAATTTATCGGTTTCTAAACATTTTCAACAATTTCAACTACCAACATTTGTAATTTATTTTATATGTTGTAATACAACAACAATCAGTATTATATGATTATAGATCTTATGCAACTAAAATTAAGGAATCTAAATTGAATGACATTCAGAAAGTTAAAATTAATCATAAACTACTCATAGTGCTAGGTTTATATTTATATTTTCCTTCAAAATAATTGGTAATTTGTATGCAATATACCATTTGTGTTTACGACTTCTCATATTTCTGTTTATCCATAAAATTTGATTAATTGACCTTTTCGTTTCTAGACAAAATGTCTGTGCACGTTACTAATTTTTGCGTATAAAGAAAAAAAGTTAAAATATGTAACTAGAATGCCTAGAATCAAATTGACCATAAAATATTGTGGAAACTGAGTGCAAATTTGTAGTACTTGATCATAAAAAAGTGCCTAATAGATTCAATTCGATCATCGGATTAAATTTCTAACAGTATAGTCAAGTTGACAACGTCAAATCTGTCGTTATAAGCAAAAGAGAAGCAACAATAATTAATACCATTCGGTATATGGTACATGAATTAGTTATTTTTAAACGCTAAGAGTTTTCTTCGAGTTGTAATGCCCTTAAAGTAATATGTATATTTTTCAACCCTTATATTTTCAAAAATATTGAAGACATTATTATAGACTTTTTTGTTTTAATAATGCTTTTCTTATAATATTCTATTGGAATAAAAATATAGTACATTTATATGCATAGTACGTTTAGAATTTCCTGTATAATATGAAAGATAAATATTGGTTTTTATGATTGAATTCAATTTATTGTGTAAATTTCCAAACAAAATAATTGTCTAGTTATATTCACAACAGCGTATATTTTTGTGGTATTTAGAAGAAATTTATTAATAGTCACTTAAAATGGTTGTGAACAAAAAAAGGTGGAATCGTAGAATGTGGATATCACTTAAAAAGGATGTAAATATTATACATTATTAATATAAGAATTTAGATTAACATTAAATGCGGAATAGTTTGTTGTGCTTTAAGGCATTGTATTGTTGTGTAATTTCTTCACATACATATATATATATAAATAATCACAATGTAATAATAGAACGCCTTAGTGAAAACAATTGTAGGTGATAATGCCCAATTTTGAGACATCTACAAAACTAAGACTCAACTCGTTGTGAAGAAAATATTTTGATTAGATTATTTTGAAAAACGCCGTGTCGCCGCGGTGTGTTGATCACGATATATGTCTGTATTGCCGTATGATCGAGGCTAAAAAAAGATCGTGTTAATGTCGTGTTTGTCTATGTGTTGAAAAAAAAATCTTACCAATAAACTATAGGTAGCTGGGTATTTATGCCGTCCTATGATCCTTTGAGACGCAAAGCTTAAAATAATAATGATGATTTTGAGAAATTAATGAATTTTTTTTTAAACTTCCTATACTTGGTGGATCGTATTGTTTTGTTATACCTGATATACTATTGCATTCTATGAAAATATTGCAATTGAACTTACTATGTAAAATCTCTGTTATTTATTTTAAAACTCAAATTCTATTGAATTGTTTTATTTTAATCAAATATTTCAATAAATAACATCAATGCGAGTTTTAGTAAAAAATGACCTAAATTCCTGACTTTAATATTCAAATCTGTAATGAAAGGTAGATATCATTTTCTCATTTATATTTTTTTTGTATACTCTGTAATGGCATTTGATGGACATATAATACTGAATAATTTCAATGTAATTTATAAACTGAATCCTTAGCTTTCTTATATATATTATTCATATCACAGTATCCTTTATTTAATTAACAGATGGAATTTTCATATTTTCTAATATTTATATTTGTTCTGAATAAAATATACATTTCATTGGATGTGAATCTTTTATATAAATTATAAAAGTTTTAATTCTGATTTTAAGTCCAGGTGAATTTTCGTACTCGTCTCAAGTTACAAGTCAACACTTAGAAAATTGAAATACTTTGAATATATATATATAAAAAGTGAAATAAAAAAGTGAATTAAACTATTTCAATATGGTAAGGATTCTGTTCAAAAGTATAAATATATTATTGTGTCGTATAGTGTAATATTTAATTTCATATTTATTATAAATTAGTTGTAAATATATCTGTATATAAATTTATGCACACATTCACCTTTAAACCAAGAGTACATGCCTTTAAAGGATCGGAAGATACATTGTATTTGGTCATTTCAAAAGAATTTGGATTAACATACTGAAGAATTCTAACCACATCCGATTAGCATTAATCTTTTTCAGCCCACATGTAAATTCTGTATTATGGTGAAATAAAAAAGATTCATCCGAAGGGGATGTAGTGTGTTGGTGACGAAGCATATGCAAACGATACAAGTAAATTTCAAATTCTTAAATTCTAGAGATGCAATATGAAACTAGTACGGTGAGTTACAATCGATTAAATTGGTACACTTAATGATCATTACTGATTCATAGGTACGATACAATTATATGTACAATAAAAACTTTGTTTATGCATCAACCACAAGAGTGTTATGTATTTTATTACAGCAGTTAACTATTTTGCGTTTGCATGATCAATTGTAATTTTATTTTTATGTGGGAAATTTGGCACATGAAAATGTTAATTTTATTTTCGATTTTTATATATCATGAAACATGAACATTTAAGAGTTTTCCTCCAGAAGAAATATTATTTGAATGGTTTGTTCCAAATGTGATGTATTTGAGTACAATGCAGTAGAGTTGATGGAATAAAAAGAAAAAAACGTTTTTTTTTCATTCTGAATGTGTCTTTTGCATCAATTGAGAACATATATCTCTATCTTATCATAGACTCGTATATATATATGCATATACTCTTATATAAAATGTATACATCAGGATGGATTTGCATACTGCTTGTATTAAAGATGGAAATTGTAAAAAATATAAAAAGACTGTATTCATATAGATAGTATTTTAGGTGTGTACATAAAGAATGATACTATAAAAAAAAATCTAGAGCATTTATTGTGGTTGTATAAGCAAACCATAAAAATTTTAAATGAGAAGTGCTCTATATTTAAAGATTACATCGTATAGTTTATTTTATCGTTTGGATCCTTCCGTATCGATTATAATCTTCAAAAGTGGAATTCTTTATTGAAAATGTCAATATGAAACTATTAACTTATTTGTGTTCTTACGAGCAAATATATATATAATATATATATTTACATATATACTCAAAATGCAGTAATGAAATATAAGCAATTCTACCCGATTATATTCGTCATCTAAACCCCTACGCTTCGAGGGCGCATTGGATGGCATTACGATGGTAATTTGCCGTTTCAAATATGCATGTTACATCAAATGTAAACTCAAAAAATTATAATTGAAATTTGCCAACTGGAAAATATAGGATCAATAATAATTATCCAATTATAAAATTTGAATATTTCAATAAAGTGGTGCATAAATCCCCAGACACCTATAGTTTGTTGTTCAAAAAATCGAAATTGTTTAGGATCTCTGGCCATATTACTTTCTCTTGACTCCATCCCCTACTACTAGAACTAGACTCCTTAATGACGATTATGTAATCCGTTGTTTTTTGAACTGCCGGGTTTTCTATTACCCTGGTGATTCCAGTGTAATGGGTATTTTACAATATTACCGACTTGCCATCTAAGTGTATAGCAGATCGAATTACATTTTCTTTGATTGACAATTCCGTTCATCAATTGTCAGTCTTCACGAATTCTTTTTCTATATTGTATTTGACCTAATTTTAAATATGCACCTGATGTACCTATTGACCAAAATTTGTATTTGATCTGTCACATGTTTTACATCCTAATGTACATCAAAAATATTAACAAACCTTACACGATGACAAAACCTCAACATTTGTGAATCACGATATATATTACGGATCATATCAGTTTAGACGGTATTCCATAACTTTTTAGAGTTATTCACATCATACCATCATCAGTTATCGAAAGACTGCTTGAAATCGTTAAATATCATTTAATATGTTGTTTGCCATTCAATTGACTGTTGAAAAATCATTCTTAATGTATTGATATGGTGTGTGTATATACTCCTTTACAAAAACCTGATTCCACAACTGAACTAATCCTATTGTGCACAATCATTTATCTATAATTATTGTATTCAACAAGGTGATACCACGTTAGTTCTCACAGTTACTTAAATTACCTGTTTTCGACAAATTAATTACCAACGTCTCTTTGCACACGATTGGAATACCATCACACAACTACCTTTCACTTACCATTCATTATTGATGTCAATGTCATATACAAACCACCTTCAATATTTCGGTTGATATGTTATCGGCGCCATTTAGTCATTAATTTCATCACGATTTAAATTGTCTTGTAGCAGTTCTTCTGTGCATTGGACTCTAAGAAATTGGAATGTTAGACCTATTCATCAGCAGCTCGTGTTAATATACTCATAGTTTCAATTTACTGACCCTCATATTTGAGTTCAGCAAACTGTCCTTAAATTGAATTATTGAATTGAAAATTGTGTTATAGCATTTTCTGGTTAGTTTGCTTGCGAAATGGAAAATTTCACTCATATTATTGGAATTTTTACAAATGCAGCGTATTGTGCCAAAACTGCAATGTTTTCAAAAACTGTACGCTAATCCTGTTGGTGCACTTTTGCTAACCTCTTTGTCCATTTGACCATAGTGTTGATCATCCCATTTTTGTCATTAATTACAATTTTTTATGTTTTTGCTCCTCATTACTAGATTGCACATGCCATCACTAATCCAAATCTACCTTTCATGACTAATGGAACCAAGAACATTCTTATCAATTTATCTTAATGCACCAACGAATATATCATGGACGCTTTGGTTGCTGTCATATAGTAAACAATTCGCTAAATAGCATGTGAAACGTTGTCTTACTTCTTCATCGCATTCTTTAGTTTTACCCCAAAAATATCGAGTTTGTTCTTCTTTCTTTAATTCTTTAGCCATCTCATAGGTTTTTTTTAATGTTTACAATTAAAAATAATGTATGGATCATGAAAAATGTCATATTGTCGAAAATTGTGATTTGAGTGCAGCAAACAGGTATTTGGTAAAATCACAGGCATTAATAGGACAATTCAGTGTTGCAAATTTATGTGTTCAAATCTAATCGATATTATATGATAATAATCGATTGATTTGTACACCAATTATTTGTATTATTACTAAAGTTGTTGATTCGATATTTTCTTACCATCCAGTTGCCATAACACGACAACTACCAATCTATTCAGTCTTGATGATATATGACACCAATGACAATGAGAATATTTTGTTCAATGATGCTACGGTACCATATAGGTTTCTTTTAGAACATAAGAAGTGTTAAATGATGAATGATAACTTCTACTATATGTATGATGTCAAGTCATGTAAATAAAATGTAAAAGTGTGAAATTCTCTGATAAAATAATATATAGAATAAAATTCAATACAAATTGTACTTTATATACTAGTATATGCTTATATTTTACATATTTACTAAGAAAAAGTTCTATTTCCTGTAACAAAATTAGCATTCAGTACACATTACGTCGATTGTATGAAATTGTTTTGAAATTGGCCAAATAGAATATAGCTTATAGTATGTACATTCTATTAGCTACTAGCGCTATGAAGATTGTACAGAAAAAGCACATTTACAT
>JANSTX010039984.1:17353-29994 GCA_027564355.1 Penthetria funebris | reverse complement strand
TATACGAGTAGTTAGCGATTCCCTTAAATTGTAACTATAGCTTACATATTTTTTAAAAATTGTATATTTATTACATTTCGTTATAAAAATAACTGAAAATTTGTGCTTGTACATATTCTAAGAACTCAACTAAAGATTAAAATTTTCACTATTTCAATTTTGTGAAAATATTTACATATCACAGCACATACTAAAAAAATGTATAACATTTATTGACACTATTTTATAAATAATTATTTTCGAGCTATAAGCTTGATTTAATTGAGTTCTATAAGAAAATTAAAAAAAAGAAGAACAATTACATTTAAGCTTATTAAAAGCTTTAGAAAAGAAAACTGACTAAAAACTTCACAAAGAAGATCGTCAAAACCGAAATCTTCTTAAGAAATAGACACGCATCTGACACAACTTAAAATTCTGACTACATTAATTAATTTAAAAGCTTTTAATTGTACCGAATTTAATATTAATTCCATCAAACTTTATTGTTCCGTCTTAAAGCCTTGAATGTTACTTATCCTCATCATCATGTCTACCCTTAGATCACATGGAAAACAAATTCTACTATGATGTTAATTTGATTAGAAATTCGTATTTAAGTTGTCTATACATATGCATAGACATTGACAGCAGCAAATTATTAATCATATATCCGCTTCCACCAAGTGGATTTAAATAGCGTTCAACTTTGAAAGTATTAATCGAAAATTTAAAGAAATAAATAAACATTTCTTGAACTACGATCAACTAGTTAACTGGCCAATATTCGACGTTCAAGTTGAACTACGTTTAAATGACCGTGAATATAAAAATCAGTTTGTGGAAACGGATTAGTCATTTGAAAATATTTTAAATTACAGTGTTTATTTTATTTATTAAATGATTAGTTATTTCAATAGGTAAAGCTAGGGGTTGAATGGGATTGTATAATTATTAAACAATTTGATAAATAGTTTTTCGTTTTTTTTTTTTCAATTTTAACGTTCTTTCATAAAACTCACTGTCCTTAGATAAAAACTAAAATTTTTTTTTATTAAATTTAAAAAAATTATATTATTTTTCATTGGAATGAATTCATGAATGAATGCATAATGTGAAAATGTACGTGATTTATCAAACATGGCAATATCTTGTAAAGGCAAAATGTTTCAATTGTCCAACGTTAATTTAAGTGAAAAATTGAAAGGAATTAAAATGAAAACATTTCGAAAAAATTTCGATAAAACATAATGTACGAGTATTTAAATTATATTTAATTAAATTTAATTTTGTTTTATTAAAATCATTTTAATGAACATTTTTACATATATAGGATTTAGTAACTAATATAGAAATTTATATACGTTCTAGGAGACGATTACGATAATATTATACAGTACTTAAAAAAGCATGAAAAGTTAAAAATAAAGCAATGAAAGAAATCTACGTCAGTGTGTATCAAAATTGGTTATACAGTTGAACGTATCCGACTGAATCGCATACTGAACAATGAACTTAAGTTGAAGCCTTTCAAGATACAAAAAATGCAAAACTTAAAGGAACAAAAAAGTTGAAAACCATGCATGCAAGTGAAATTTAGACACATTTAATAAGAACATTTGCAGTGCTGTTTGGTTTCAACCGTTGAACATTTCAACGTGACTCGACAGCATTCCATAAATCTGATTTGACACGAAATCTGTGTAAAATCACATTCCACATCGCAATAATATTGCCACTACACTCACCAGACTTGAATCCAATAATCCAATGGACATTTAAGGTGTTATAACAAAACAAAATTAAGAGTTTGAACACATTGATATTAGTGTTTTGTCGGTATAATGGCAATGAATTAAACTCACATTCGTATGCAGCGTGCGAAGCATTCATCAGAGGGGTGGCAGCGTGCGATGCATTTATCAGCGCCAATGGTGGCCATATTGAACAGAAAGATGCTGAAATTTAATATATTTTCCACATTATTCAATAACAATATTCACAATTGGCAACACGCTACAGTATTTTTAGTTGGTAACACTGACATTTGACGTTTATTTTCACACATTTGTGAGTCTTAAGCGAATATACATAGACCTAAATTTAATTTACGATATCGAAATATTTTCAAAAGTGCTATATATAAATACTGTGATATATCACTTTTCATATTATGTTCGCACACCTACTATTAATTTTATTGACAAGACACGTTTAATTTTCCCGCGTTGACATAGTAGCAAACTTTTCGGGAATATATTTTTATTTATGTTAATGCATACGCTTGTGGGTTAAATATAAGTCTATTTCCTATTCTATAAACCGTGAGTTAAAAGGTTTCAATTATACGAGTATACATGTTATATATATGGGAAATTTTAAGTATGAGTATTTAATATTGTTATATAACACAAATTTTCAATGAAATACCACATTTTTAATGGATTTTAAATCACATAAATAACAATGTCGTATTTAAATATTTACAATTTATAATGTGATTCTCCATCAACCACCTACAACTATTTTATGAAAATGATTGATTGTATGAATATTTATTAATTAATCATCAAATAGACTGTATGACTTTCTCAGTGAATTTTGGTGGCATTTTTTGTATGGATGCCAAAATTATCATGTTTGACTTGTCATTAAATGTACATGCATCCTGTTTTAATGTGACTATAATATGTAATTCATTTTAAATGAGTAAGACAGTTTAAACTTCATGCATTTTAGCATTGCACCTTTCATATTTAATAATTTGGCTAACGATTAATAATATCGCATATATATGTTCATAAATGTCTAAAGCGATGTCACATCTATACACCAATTGTCTTATTTCGTTTTATTTTTCCTCACCATTTTCAACTTTCTACAATAATGAAACCCAAAAATACCATGATATATATGCTTCCATTTGAGTTCAGTAAAGAAATTGTACGTTGAAGGTTGCACAATTAAAGCATTACACACTTATTGGAGAGTTGAAATTAATTTTGGGTACAGTAGCAAATTGTATCTGTACAGTTTTGTTGATAAATGCCAATTACTCCCGATTGACTACGTTTATTTCGGATATACTTATCTGCGCTTTACACAAATATGAAAAAATTTGGGTCCAAAACCATTTCAAGAAACTTCAAAAAAAAATACAGTTCATTCGAATACATTATAGTTTTGATGTAAGTGTGCACAATGTACTTAAGAACTTAACTTCAAACAAAAGTTTTTGTTTGCTATTCGTGCTACAACTGGAAGTGCACAAAAGATTTGCAAAAATTAAATGACGTTTATTTCTGTTTTTTTACTTCAAAATATAACCACGAAAAACAAAATATGGCTACAACGAAAACTTAAAGTTTCAAAGCTGTTTTTCTTTTGCGTCACATATGGAATTCAAATTTGTCAAAATTTTTAAGTTGCATATGTAAATTTAGTTGCTGAGTATTGAGCATTAAGGAATTTAAAAAATACGCATCTTTAATGTTTATATAGAAACCCAATAATTTGAACTAAATTATACTTTCATGTCAGTGAAAGTTCAGTTATTCATTTGACTTGCACATTGTGTGAGTCAAATTCGTAGAATTTTTAATTTTTTTTTTAGTTTTAAGAACGCATAATTAGCACAAAAGTTGTTTTTGTTAATTATAAGACATTTTGTTAATTTTTCTTCTAACATATCACATATATAAAATTATAAAAATATAGTACTTAAGATCGCATATGTTTTCAATATATCCATTATACCCTTAAAAACACAAAACTTTTTAATTGATAATATGGTACATTAACATGCTGCATCCCTTATATATATATTGTATACACCTACATCTCTTATATATGCCATATATCTAAAAGGATCTGAAGAGCACTTGTTAATATATATTATCAACTTTTTGTATACTTCTTTCAGGCTCTGTAAAATTATAACTATAAATTCTTTACTGATAAAGCCATATGAAAAATTTTACATCCCCTATAAGATATAGGTGAACTAAACAAAGATATTTGGTGCTGATACTATACATTAGTGTATTATAAATTGATATATATATATATGTGTATTTGTGTGTTGATGATGATGGTACATAATGTACCATATTTTTTTTTCCTCAGAATTTTATTCTAAATCATCTCCAGACGTAGGTTCTACAAAATAGAACCTACTAACTTTGTGTATGTGTGATGCCGACCACTGTTATTTCTTATTATTTTTCTTTAACTTATTTTTTTTTCTTATGTGAGGTAAAAAAAAAATTGAAGCAAATAAAGGAATAACAAAAATATAAGAAAAGCCTACATCATGATGGCTCGTCTGTTTCTTTCTTGTTTTATGTTATTTTATTTATTTTTTTTTTACTTTTCTTCTTATGTTAACTTGGAAGTTGAAGGAAACCTGTTCTTTTTCTTAAGAAGTGAGTTAAATGGTAAAAAAAAATCGAATCAAATATCAGAGTTGGGTAAAGAAGAAGGAAAAAAAAAAAACGTTAAAAGCCATGCCACATGTTGTTAGTATTCTTTCAGTTTTCGGTTTTTTTTTGTTTTTATATATTTTGTTATTTTTGGTAATAAAATTTTATTCTAAATATTAATTTTCTTTATTATTATTGGTTATTTCAGGCTTAAAATGCTACAAGTTACATTTTGTCTATATATTAAAATGTTATACAAGAATTGCGACATCTCAAGTGTATTAAGAAACTCGGTTAGGGTATTAGAATCGTAAATTTTTAAATTAATTAAATTGATTTTTATTTTCGGTTAACAAGAACCCTAAACACTAAAAACTTCTGAAATACTCGTATTTACACAAATTAAATAAAATATTTTTATTGAATCGTTAAATTCTGGTTTATAGCTCTCCTATAATTCAAAACTATGTAGAATTTGTGACTGTATGACTTTTCCTTATGCTATTCCTTTTATAGTTTTATTATATTTATTTAAATAATTATTGGTATTAACATTAAAAAAACTGTGTATTATATACATTTCTAGAATGATAACACATAATTTCATCTCCCTTTCAATTGTCTGATCTCATAAGAATAACGAAACTCTGAAACTATTCATAGTAATCAGTAATAAAATTAATATTCACAACAAATGGTCAAATTTGCATTAAGATGCATTTGTGAACATAATTTATTAGCATTATTATCTTAATATTTATTACGCATATATAGGACATCAACGAACAAATCGAAATTGTTCAGGATTAATAGTCTGTACCTTCACATCAATTCTTATCCTGCCATTGGACTCTGTTTATTGACCGTTCCGTGTAACGTTATTTTTAATACACCAGATCTTCTATTACTCTGATGATTCTAGTCGAGTGTATATATCTTGCACGCCCCAATTTAGTAACAATGTCATGTTTATTCGTCTCACAATTGTGTTAACCGCCTCAAAATCAGACATAATCTCCACAAATTGTCATTTAATATTATATTTTGTGAAAGTTACGATAAATGAGCAGTCAATTTGGTTTATCAAGTAGAAACGCTATTGCATATAACTTTTCCACATAATAACACGATCGAGACGCTGTCGAACACTTATTAAATGTCGATGAATAGTAAATATATAATGGTGATATACATTCTATGATTCTTAATGTGTTTATATGATTGATCAATTTCACAAATAAGATATTAATATCTATTTATCTTTGAGCACGATCAAACACCATAATCGACAAATTATTTCCAGTGGTACTGTAGTGGAGGTATATATGAATTCAGTAACATCGAAATACAAAATATGAAATTATGAGAATTGAAATTAAATTAGATCGGATTTTTTTACGTTAGCAAAATCGTGTAGTTGCTTGTTTTTGTCTTTTTTTAAAATTTTCTGTGAACGTATCACTTTGCTGACGTGAAAGTCGAAGTTTCTTGAAAATAAACTGATTGAATTTGGATAGTATAAAATAAAAATGTGAGATAATTTATTTTGTGACTATATAGACGCCAATTAAAGTAATTACAGTGAAATACAGTAAACAAATTTACCATGATGATTTTTCATTTTGTTCAATTAATTAGTCTTTTTTAAAAAATTAAAACACAAATACTAGTAACTGTCATGTATTATACGGTTATTAATTATTTCCCTAATGACAAAAAAAAAATATGTACTTTTATCTAAGTTAAGTATCTGCAATATGATTTTTCATAATTTCTTATTTATCTTGGTGGTTATCGATATATCTCTCTTTGCTGAATAATAATGATTTAATAATGATATTGATTAATGATATGTCACTCTAAAATGATAAATAAATATAATTTTTTTTTTATAATTATTTTTTAGTCACAGCTGGAAACAATATAAACTATTTTCCTACTTTTTATCATTAATCAGAAAAATGCAATTCTAAATTGAGCAAATCAATGGACAATTTCTCAAAACACGGAGTCACCCACTATCAACGAAATCATTTCCATAATATTTTTATTGCATGCAACTAAATCTATTTACATAAGTTATACAAATTTCAGATAACATAAAATCAATGTTCTTATAAAGTCCTATTTTGTTTAAATTCAAAAATTGTAAACTATGCCATGTAAAAATTGACATATTCATTTTCACAAATTTCTGCGATTTGAGACTTCCAAATGGAAAATGTGGAATCAATTACATATTTGTCCGGTTCTATATCCGACTAATTAATACAGCAGAGTCATATATAAATTCCCAGGTGTTCCGAATTTATTTCTGAAATATTTTTCACCTAGTAGAGATAAAATTTGTCCTTTTTTTAGCCCTACCACTATCCAGAAATTCACATAAATTATTGTTGACGAGTTCAAGTTCAAGTTCAAGTAAAACATGGGTTAAGTAACCTAGCTATTTGTCGATCACCTCATTCGTCATCACCTATATATATATAATTATCAAATATTGTATATCATATATATATAAGTGATCAATTACATCGTTACGACTGTGTATTAAAGTAAATTTTAATCCAAACAATAGTAATATTTGTTGATTTAAATTAGCATTAAAATTCTCTCACTTAACAATTATCTGATCTAAAAATAAATGAATTTTCTTTGTATCATTTCCGTTCACGAAAAATACGTTTTTTTTAATGCTTATAAACATGTTGTAATAATTAATTTAGTGAAAAATTTTAATAGGTAAAATGATTTCTATGCAATGAAAATTTTCAGGAAATTGAAAAATAAGATTCATCATGTGAAGTGAATCATAATTTAAAGTGTACAGGATGGCAAGGTAGAGACAGTTTCACTTTTTTTTTCTTGTTTTGTTTGAGTAAAAATTTTACTGATATGTGATTATGATTAAAAGTATATCTCCAATTATATAGCTTGAAGATATTGATGGTTTTGAAATGATCAAACTTTTCTTTTTTGGCATTAAGAGTAATTTTTCATAGAAATCTAGTATACTAATAGATGATCTAATAGTAATCTAGTATGTAATTATGATCTAAGTCCTGTATATTGGATATTTTTTAAGAAAAATAGTGTTAATAATAAATGTAAACCGCCTCTTAATAAATAGGGTAATAATTTGATATTATTGCAATAAATGGATTAACTCGATATTTAGCAATAATTTTGAATTTTATCATATTATAAATTAATTTATTAATTTTTGTTTCTTTATTTTCTAGGTAAGTGTATCATGTTATGATCGAGAAGTTTATTTTTGTTTTTAAATACTGTATTTTGAAATGTATGAGGTAATACTATTAAGAAAAATCATTTTAACATAAATAATTATCATTTTTTATTATTTGACATTGACAACCAATAAACTGCAATATCATAATAGTTCAATTCACAATAGTGATATAGATTATATTATACATTTATATGGAACTCCATTGTGCCATGATGTAGAAGCGAATGAACATATAAATTGACAAATTTAAATGTTATTAGCGTTAATTCTTAACATACAAATTCAAAATTTATTAATTACATAACTGAAATTTATTTAAATATTTTTTTTATAATCATTTTATTATTATACTAATGACTGATTTGTTTAAAAAATATACTCAAATAATGTTTATTATGTAATTTTTGATTTATCATTATTTTTAACAATATCCGAGTACTGACAGTGATTTATCCCCAGTTATTACTCATATATATAAAAGATTATAGAATGTGGATGCAAAATAGATGACATTTATTGTTTTTTTAAAAAAAAAGCACAAAAAGATATATTGAATTCAAAGTATTAAAAATCCATATATTTTAATTAAATTGATGTTGCATTCTTGTACATTAAATTGCTTTAAATATAAATGCAGCAGAGTAATAGTCAACAGTTTTTCATTTATTTATGAATTGTGTTAGTAAATTTAAAATATTTATCAGATTTAAAAAAAAAATTACATACTAGTTTAATTTAATTAAATTATTGCATTTTTGATTAAACGATTGAACATTAACTGATATTGCAACAGTAATTGTAATTATACTACGGCAAGTTTTTTTTAAAGATAACAAACTTAACATACCTAATTTCTCAAAGTTCATATCCGTATGTACATTTTAAGAATTATAGTACAATACTGATTAAATCCTATCGGAAAAAAATTACAGAATAATAATTGCCCTCATCGATATGAAATAACCTGTCACTGTGTACCTCAGGTTCAGTAATTTCTATATTATAGTCGACTACAAATAATGTAAAATAACGATGTTTACGTACAATAATAAAATTACCCTTTAATGTCTATCAATACAATAACCGATTGACTTGTAGATCTTAACTTCGCTGACGACATTTGTTTGCCATCGCAAACTGCGTCGAACATGTTCAAGACAATTAACAAGTCGATCGAAAGGTCAATGTTTCAAACTCGAAACTAATGAAGCTTGATACGTCGAAAAGATGTTCACTTATAGTGGCGAAGTAATAGAAGAAATAGAGGACTTCGAATATTTTTCGAATTTTTTTTTTTACAATTAATGGTGGAAAAAAAATATAAAATTCCGTATACAAAATGTTCGGTAAATGTTTGGTATGCTGAATGGGATCTGCCTGGCGTTTTAAATTTCAAAAATCTAAAGTTAAGCATTTTAAAAAAAAATCTTTAGCGATATGGCTGCAAAACTTGAAAGGTGACAAATAACATTGTGTCACAAATTCAAGCGTTTTCTTTATAAAGACTTGCAGCTGACGCATAGTAAATATTTTGTGACCAAATACAATATCAGACGAGAATTTCTGGAAACTGGCTGATCTGAAGATTATCAACTGTAGAAAGTGGAATAGGAGTCGGTCATCATACACTGAAGCCATCCGGTCGTCCAAAGACAACGTGGCGAACAAACTGTCTTTAAGAATGCTAGAACCAGTGATAGAAGATAGAGTTAAACGAAGGACTAGAGATCGTAAATAAAAGCGGTTGATCGTTGACACCCTATACTACGGCGTGGAGTAATGGTCGAAATGATGATGATCACAAAACACAAAATAACTCTTGAGTGCAGTTCATATGAAAAGAATGGATGATTGGAACTCAGGACATATAAACATAATTCCACAATATATAAGAGATTGGAAAAATGAGATTTCAAACTTCTTTGCACTATAGAATTCGTTTGAAATTTTAAATAAAATCATATATTAGATTTCTTGCCGACATAGGGTTTTTGTTAGTTTTTAACTCTTAACAATGTTAACTTTTTTTTCCCATAGTATTCTGTATTAAAATTTTTTTTTTCGTATTCAAACCTTTTCAAAGCTTTTTTTGTTTTATAAAAACAAAAAACATATATGCCTTACATTGGTATTATATTGTGCATGCTTCAATGCTAAAAGCATAGAAAAAGCATGCTGCACATTAACACAATTGCATGCACAAGAAAACATTCTAGATATACGTGTATCGACGTTGATTTCAAAAGATCACTGAATGGCGTTCTGCAATATATACGAGCTCTGATTTTATTTATAATATTACATCACTTGTAAGTGTTACCAATATGCATTATGTAATTTTATCAATTAGGAAGAGTGTATAGATTCTATTCGTATCCATTACATTGGTGTTTTAATTTTCTATATTCATCACTAAATGAATTCGTTAGTAACATAATTGACGAAACCATGTACATCTTCACCACTTCGTCCGAATGCATAATCTTGTTTAATATTATATTGCAATTAACGACACAAATTGCTGTCTTATATCATCTTTTTGCTGTCGAACAACATCAATACGTTTCACAGTCTAGGCTCTGCGTTTGAATATTTGCCAATAATTTACTACGAATCTACACCAATAATGAAATAGTGATTACTGTAAACATGTGCCGATATCCACAAGAAGCATGCCTATTTGGTTTCTTCATATCACTGATTCCCAATTAATATTATTCTAGTCAAGTCGTCATTTGATGACGTTTCAATTATGATTGAAAAATTTCAGTGGTGCAAGTAACAATATCACAATTTTCTATTTTTTTAGAAATGATGTTAGTTCCTATAAATAGGTGCCCAACCGCATGATCTATAACTAACTATCTTATATGCAATTAATTTGATGGCATACATTTAAAACTCTGTTATCCACGGTCCACATCCACATGGATATACAGTAAGCTCTTGATTACGGCTTTAACTCATCAGAATAAATCCTATATTGTTCAATGATATCATCAATATAAAAAAAAAAGCATTTAAATTATATGTAATTATATAAATACTTGATTTTTATATAATATATTCGTATAAGTACTTAAAATAACTTTTTTTGTTTGTCATACAAAAAAGTTCGTAGTCCGAACTTCAGAAATGTGTGACAAATTGTCCAACTATAATTAAAAATTAAATACAAAAATATTCTCGCATTTGCTTTGTATTTAACTTTGCACTTACATGGTCTATTTGATTAATTAACCTTTTCTTTTTCATTTTTTTCCCCTCCAACAAACATTATAGACGCTATCATCACCTAAGCATTAATAAATAATTAGATTTTAATGGATTTTTCTTAGAGAGTACACGACTATAATTTACTAGAATATTTAAGTCATTACACTTAGAGAATATACGAAAGAAAAAAACACCTTGAATCATTTTTTTGCATTCCACTATTATTAAGTGGTAAATTTTTGTGTTATAATTATTTGTATTTTTCTTAAGATTAAGAAAAACCAGACAAAGTGATTAAGTCTTATAGTGAGAGAGACTTAAAATGCGCAAAGATATGAGATTTTAGTTTGATGTAACCGCGTGATTTGAAACAACACAAAAACAAAAACTAATTCTTTATAATTCTTGGTAATTTTCATCATTATCTTTGTTAATTAATGAATATTTTTGGGACCATTATATTATACCGTAATGTTACAATTAACCTTCTATGGATAGAAAAAAACAATACATACTTAGAGTAACCATGAAATTGGTGAACAATTACACACCTTCAGAGCGAATATCTTTAGCAAAAATTTTATTAAAACCTACAAAGGTCTTGGTGTGTACCAGTTTTTTTTTAATCTTCAATCATTTATAAATTTCAATTGGCTTCAAAACCTGAATATTTATTTCTTCAAGATTTCTTCTATGCTTTATATTACTATTCTGATTTTCCAGATTTTTTTCATGTATGTAAAATGCGATTACAACATACATGATAATATGAATTTAAATAACCATTAGCCATGTAATTACATAGAGTGAGAATTTAAAAACAAAAAAAAAAGGGAATTATGTTTTTATGCATTTCTCGTATAAAATTGTATTACTAAGTTATGCGATAAATTAGCAAAAAAAAACGCATTTCATAGATCATTTAATATGTAAATTGAATTTACATTCGCATAAATTAAAAACATAAATGCATTTCATGAGTTATTAAATAAATGAATAAAAATTAATTGATTTTTTAATCATGAATTTTTATAGAAAGTTTTAATTCGTCATTTAAAATGTTGATAAAAATATCCATCATCGTAATCAGTAATATATATTCATTTCAACAGGTAATATTAGTCATTTATGAATTGATGAAGAAGGTTCAGTTAAAAACCAGTAATAAAAAGCAGAGAGTATGGAAATGATGCCAGGTCATGGAAGAGACGCTGATTTTATATGTACTTATCATGAAAAACGTCTCATTAACATTTGACGTATACTAAAAATTAAATTGCGATAAAAAATCTTATACCTCAATAAAATTCGAATTCAGATATGTATGGTAATCTTGAGTCAGTCGAACACTATATTATGACAAAAATTTCCAATAATATTGACAGAACTTTGTCAGATCACTTTAACAGTTTGAGGTTTGAAGGAAAAAAAATATCATGTCTAGTATCGTGAAATCGATTGACGATTACTTGAATGAATATATTTTTATCACCAATCATTCCGACGAATTCAGCACTATTATATGAATTTAATTATTTTTTTTTATATTTTTTTTATTACCACTGTGATAATTCACCCATTTCAGGCCATTACAATTCACTCTCACAAACAATCGAATCTCATTCATTTATCGACCATTATATAGTTGAATTAGGACCTGATATTCTGTCACCCAGAACATATCCCTTGCGGGAATTAATATCGAAATATAGCACTAATTTCGGTTCTTTTTCACTTAATAAATTGTCAAATTTTTTGACAGCACATTTTTT
>JANSTX010039984.1:0-12333 GCA_027564355.1 Penthetria funebris | reverse complement strand
TAATTGGCCTCTTTATAGACATGAATTTAACCTAACCTATATGTATGTAATCTATAATTTGTTCATTGACAGTTTTGTATTGACTAAAAACACTTTTTTTTTTTGGTAAAAAATCGCTCACAGAAACAAAAGTTGCGCTTGATAAATGCTATTCAAATTCAGCTCCATGAATTAAATTGATTCAGAAATTGTTTACTGAGTTTGTTATGGCCATTGTGGTACGACAAGCACAATATCAATACCTTCACCAGATCGTTCAACAGAGATTACGTATTTATGAACGTGTACATAAAATCTTTCACAAACATTTGAATATGAAACAGTTATCATCAAGATTGGTGTCGCATTGCATCACATTCGATCGAAACGTATTTGTGTCACCGCTTCTCAACGTTGTTTAGACCTGTTTACCCGTAGTTCAACAGAATATTTTTACGCCAACTCATCATTGTTGATGAAACAAGAAGGATTCATCACTACTCACCAGAACCAAAAGAACGATCGAAGCTGTGTGAAAAAGAGTTTATGATCACAGTTTTCTGAGTGCTTATGCTATAATATTCATCGATCGTTTGAAAGATGAAATTAAGAAAAAACTTCAATGTTTCGCAAAGAAATTTTTTTTTTTTCAAACATAGATAATGAAAAAAGCTCAAACAACGAATTACATTATTAAATATTTACAACATCCACCTTATTATCCAGTGGTAACGAACGACTTTTTTTCTTCTGCCAAATATGAAAAAATACCTTACCGGAAAATGGATGTGAATTCGGTAGTCATCGACACAACAAACGCATATTTTTGCAAATATGTGGATAAATCCGTCCTCGTAAGTATTGATATATAAATGAACAAAATTTCTTTAATTTCATTGAAATTACAATATTCATAAAAACTAAGTAATTTTTAATTAAAATTTTCTTGGGGTTATTAAAGAGTAATCCGATAATAAGTCTCATCATCATCATTATCATCATCATCATCATCATTATATTGTAGTCATCCACATCGTTTTACCCATCTTTTAATCGTACCATACTCAAATATTATGTTTGTGCTTTAAATAAATATTAAAAATCGTAATCTTCTTCTTCATATTTTTTTTTATGTTCGTTTGTTTTATTTATGAAATAAATATATATTCAAAATATTAAGAATATCTTATGAGGAAGACCTGTTTTTCAGCTGCCAAACCTTATGTTATTTAAGCATATTAAAGTTGAACATAAAAGTTTTCATTTGGATGTTTTCTTCTCTATAGTTATATTTCTTATTATATACCTTTAGTCTATCCAGTTAGGTAAAGTAATAAATGGACTAACATTAAATTTAAAAGATCTTATAAGTATATACACGTATAATATTAACGGTGACATCAAGTTGTAAAACTAAAGAATTTCCTATCACATCTCGATATTGGAACTTAATTTAATAGTCAACATATATTCGATGGGAGATTACAAACTCAGATATTAATAATTTTTTAAAAGTTTTTATTAGCACATAAATTGAAATTTTATTATTTAGTATTTTCTAGTATGATATATAGTCGTATATACATTATATTATGCTGAATTTATCATTTATAAAACTAATAAATTATTATAGAATTTAGACTACCAAAAGAATAGCTTACTCATATTATATGCAGAGATGAATGAAGCAGCCCTTTGTCGACATTATGCAAACTAATACATATTATATTAAAGTAATATTCATGAATTCAAATAAAAATCGACAAAACTTAGTAACGCACACTTTAGCTCATAAAAACGATATAAAACAAAACAAATCAAACAAAATACAATAAAAATAAATTAAATTTTTATTTTAAAAATAATGGTTTTCTTTTACAATGAGCAGCCAATGGTTTTATTTTCACAAACGTTAAAAATTATTTTGATCCACTTAATCAGTGAAAAAAAATTTCAATTTGGTTTTAAAGGAAAACTATGTACACAACCAGAGTTGTGTACATAAGGTATTAATACACATATGAACCTTTGGACCCATCCTGCCGCTTCATTTCATTTATTCTGCGCTTAAAATTAAAACATATTATGGGATTTATAAACTTCGATCTCTTCCCGAAAAAAATACCATTAATACAAATTTAAAAAATAACATTTACTTAAAGTTCACAAAAATGTATGCATTTATATTTATCCTTAAAAAAAAATCATATACAGGAACATCATTCATACATTTTCAATAATAAGATCATAAGTTTAGTTATATTATATATTATTTTTTTCGTTGTTTTCATAAAGGTTTACAAAGTTTTATCGTAAATCTTCACATATGTTGCACTTTAAGTATCGTTCTAAATGCATATTTTGAATGTGTACTAAGATGTTTATGAAAATTTCCAAAAATTGTTTGATAATAAATTAAACAAATAGCTTGTTAATCGAGGTTACACAATCTTACCTATAGTTATTAAAAGATGAAAATGGTAAATTATTGGAAAAATCACTTATCGCATAACTCAATTGTTACAAAAACTGAAACCAAAATAATTGTGGTCTTATATAATTTGATTATTTCACCAGTATCTTTTTCATATGTTTTTATTGAAATTCGAAGCAGATATTTTCGTTATCGTATAAATGCGTAGGAAAAAAGACACAGGCACCATTACACGTTGTCGTTCATGATTTTAATAAAAAGAAATTTAAGAATGATTATTTCTAGGGATATCCTATGAGATCACCACCAATTATCAGATTTGTATGAGAATTAGTTGTCAATAATTCGATATATCGAATATAGCTTGAATTGATTAATGACATATTATTTTCGTATTCAACAAGATTCTTGTTGGTGACCTACGTTTTATTGTGAAATGCAAGATAATAGTACATTGGCTATTGTTGGGCCATTCTGCATTATAATTTTTAATAACCCAGCCTTTACTGAAGCTTTCGAAATACAATTTTGACAACAGAACAAGTCAGTGAAATTTTGAATTCGTTTCAGCCACTGACAATTCTATATACATAAACGGAAAAAATTTCATGAAAATTAGTGCATAGTTAGTATTATAAATAAATGATATGGTTTTTAGGGAATGTATAAAAAATTTGGATCGTACTTAAATCAAAGTTTGACAATTATAGCTGATTTGCTGTACAATCCTTAGAAATTATAACTGATGAACAAATTGACAAAATTAAAGTGTCAATAAAGCTTTATTTTGTCACCGTTTCTTGAAGAGGATTGATTGTAAGGATCAAATACTACATAATAGACAGGTACTTAAAATTTGTTACCGAACAAGATAATATGTCTGTATTGTTGTAAGGTTCCATTTAATGTGTTTAATGTTAAAACTTTTTTGGTTAATATTGGCATATGGACATAAATTAAATAAAACATCCCCACAATAAAAATATGATGTAGGCACAGTGTACGTACAAAAACATGTACTCATCGTACATATAAAATAATTGGCATTTTACTCTGATAGATAAAGGCAGAAATGTATCAACAATTTCTTTGATTATTGGTTTAGCTTTGTCCATTCATATTAGAGAAGATGTCCATCGAAATGGAATTTAAATTCAAATAAAAGTACATCAACCGCATCTGACCATCGTAATTGTAAATTAAGTAAAATGCTTCTTGTAGACTAAATTGTAACGCGTGACTGGAAAAACTAACAAAAAAAGAAAAAAAACTGAAAATTGGAAATTTCATGGATAGAATAAATAAAATGACTTGTCAATTTCAATTCTATTTTCTTTTTTTTTCTTTTTTTTTTTGTTAGCTAATTTCATATATTTTTGGCGTATAAAAAGACGAGTATTTATACTATCAATAATTTTATTGTATGTCACATAATATTGCAGTAATTTATTATTTATCACCTCGCACCTCTGCATATATAAAACGGAAAATATAAATAAATTTGTCTGACAATATTTATATCTTTAATATATTATGTTCCTTTAAGGATTTATAATATTTGCATATAAAAATGAAATGGAGGAGTCTGTAGAAAAATGCCTTAATATATTCTTGACACAATCCTTTTAGGATAATTAAAGCAATACACATATGTATGGCTATAAGTTACTACTTATGTCGAGTCGGAGATTGAATATTTTAAGTACAAATAATTAAATAAGATAAAATGTTGATGTATTGTCATTCATTATGATAAAAAGCCTATATTGAACGATTTATAGCTTACAAAAACGAAGATGGATCCTTGAACATTATAGAGCAATGCTTGTGCAGGTAAATTCCTGGCTCGACCGAGTTCGATTCGTTGAATAAAAAAACACGAAAAATGGACTATATCCTCCAGAGAAATCTTTTTATTATATAAAAAACTGAATTATATGAATCATAGTAGTGGAGTTATTGCCAAAATTATGCTAGTCTTGTCAACTAGCATCCGACATAAAATTGAATAATTACCGCAGGATTCAAGAGTAGTGTAAACTATGTGTAACAATAGTTCAGATTTACGCACCTACATATCAGACATCGTCTGATATCAAGAAGACATTTTACACTAAACTGTAAATCTGTCTTTTCCGGATTATTAGATATAATCTAATTTTTAATATGTTTTTAAAACGAACTAAAAAGTATAAAATAATTCCTTCTAGTCCCGTAATTATAGGTATGTTCTCATTATTTGATAATTGGACAGATTAAGTTAAAATGACAGACAATTTCAAACTAATAACCGGACACATATTGTTATAAACGACGTAATGTCGAAGTCATGCCACTGTTAACAAACGATTAATCGAATCGATTAGTATATATGACAGCATGAATGATGGGACTGTGAATATGACTAGAGTGAACAATCTAAGAAGAGTTTGTGGATCTTAAATGTGGCTAAACAAATTGAAATGTCAATTAGGATCGAAGTTCAAATTGTTCCCAATTATTACTACTACCAATTATAAAACTACCTGCAAAATAAACTGCGAAACATCTGACTTAATCACAAGGTTTACAATTAAAATCCACATGGTTGTACTCGTACTGCCAACAGAAATATTTGCATCATTGATAACGATCTTGATACTCAGGTAAATTTTATCATTGATGCCCAAACGTTGTGAACATCGATTAATTGATCGCGACACCTTAGTCGAAATTCCGAAGTCAGACACGCTCTGCTAAGTTTTCTCTGTCACTATCATCTAAAATTTTTAAATTTCCTGAGATACTTAGGATTTGGTCTAATTAATGCACTATCTTAACGAACAATATAAAGACCTGGTATAAAACCAGTTAAAAAGGTGATCTAATGAATTTACGTTTTAAATGAGACGAAACTAATGATGATAGGTATTGTCGACATCACATGTTCTCTCAAGATCATATTAAAATTTGTAATATTTGGAAAGTCTTTTTTACTGAATAAAGTCTGGCAGTCGTCGCAAATTTAAAAAAATCTGAAAGTGCGAATTTTTAAATCTATAGTAATTGCTTATCGATTCTTATCTTTTTCTTCTATAAATGCTACAAATTCATACTTAAAATTTTGTGACAATGCTCAATATCAAATGATATTTTCTGGAGAAATAGAAACCGACTTTACATTAAGGCGACCAGTTGGTGATGTTGCATAAGATATGCCATTTGTCTTGAATCCACAGGATATCAGATGGTCCGGTAACCTTCAAATAACGTGGTGCAAAACCGTCATCAAGGGTTGTTCATTGACTACGTTAAGTAAAATTCGAGATAATGGGATGATAATGGTATAGGAATTTATACATATTAAATTCACCAAAATATATTCTTGAAACATAAAGTCAACTCCACGAAGATTTTGTTTTTTTTTTTTTTTTTTTTTTTATTGTACGATATTGAGTGTAGCAATTTCTTTTGCATTTTATTATAAATTCCACTCCATTCATTTCAATTTAATAATATATTAAGTCTCTCTCCCTGTGTGTGCCATTATAACTGAATAATGAATCTTGTCTATTTCTGGGGTTATGTCCCGAAAAATGAAGAAAAAGAAGTTCCGTCTTACATTATAATCAAATTTTCTATACTAATTATTTGATTTATGCATTTTTTTTTTTACATTCTGCCAAGAAAAGCCTATTTTTTAAAATCATAAAATAAATAAAATATTCTTTCCTTTTATTTATTTTAATGCTTCAATAATTTGATGAATTTCAAATGATGAATTCATCACATAATATTTTCATTAATGGTTCCTTGGTTTTGTGTTGTTTATTTAATGTTGAAGCATTAATTTAACCATAAAAAGAAAATATTGCTGAAAAGTTTTCTTTCGATGATAATAAATGAAATTAAATTTATTGGAGCATATTTTCATTTTCTTTTTTTTCGGTTTTTCCTACTAATATAATAAGCATAATATGGCAGAGTAGTATACTCGTAATAACTTGTAGGTATACATAATTATTTTATGTAAATCGTTTTTATTTGTTTTACTTAATTTTGACCATATTAACTCAAGTATGTATAATGATATGCCTAAAAGGGAAAACCCTTCACTCAATGTCAATTAGAATTGGAGTTTTTATTTTGCTTGAATTATATTAAATGCGATGGCCCATATCTAAAGAAAAACGATTCATTTTGTAAATACACATACTGAATTGAGGTTTATTTTCTGTAAATTTCTGTTCTACAATTCGATGGTATTTTGAAGAAATAATACCAAAAAGAGGTGATCATCTGTTAGTAATCACTTTGATTATCAAATATGCACCAAATTTGACCGGCTTTCTGTACGCAGAACTTTACATCTGTGACAGCATCACCATAATAGTAAAAAAATGTCCAAAATTTTAGAAGTTCTCTACTTCATTGAACACAAGCGGATATGACTTGTGAGCAAGTCGTTTCATTTTCACCCTCATATCTGACTCAGTTTGTGGTTCAGTATTTACATTGATCGTAATCCAGTCTAAGATGAGTGGAAACAGTAGTGGTGACAATATGCATACCTATTTTACAAATTAAAAATAATATATTAAAAATAGCAACATGCCTTCCACGATGCAAAACTCTACATACCCAATCACGATATAGACCGCGAATTATATTCATCAGTTTTTAACGTTATTCGATAACTTTCTATAATTGTCCACATCATATCACAAACAATTTCTTTAACAATAAATTAATATAATGATACAGGTCTACGCCAGACCTACCAGACCTGACATCTACATCTACAACTGAACTTATCCAGTAGTACATAATAATATCTATAATCTTGTTTATCGTATTCAGCAAGGTGATACCATGCCAGTTCTCATACATACTCATGTTACCCTTTTTCAACAATTTTATTATATACCAATCTTTCCACAAGTTGTTAATTATGAACTTTCGATATTTCACCTACTCATTATTAGATGACATGTGTCATCAATAATATTTTCCTTTCATAACCAATGAAACCAAGAACCATCAATTTATCTTAGCAAATGCATTTCAGTCGATCACTGTCATATACTAAGTGATTTTCAAAATCGTCTCTGAACCGTTTTTTTTTTTTACTTCCTCATCTTGAAGTTTAGCAACATTTATGTGTCTAAAAGTTGTAGGTGTGTTATATTTGATATAAATTTTCATTGCATGATCACTTAAAACGTACGCACCTATTGTTGCATTAGACTTGAATTTTGCTGATATTGGTTAATAGTAGTTACACATTGCAGACACACTTAGCAATAACACTAGTCCACTACTCTGATCCATGGGACGTTTATCAAAGTATACATAGTGCGAGAATATCGAGTTTCAACGCTTTCAATTATTATGCGACTTGCGCCAGTTTCGTCGATGCAAGCATTGTTCTAACGTTCGAGGTTCCCACTCGTGTCTCCGTTTACGTAAGCCAAAAGTCATCATCGTATTCCTATCAATTCAGTATTTCTGCAATGCGAGATGCAAATATCATACACAGCTGCATTTGATTGGTGGAGTTTTATGTTATTTCCTAATTCAGTTCACTTTTATGATTAATCCTATCCGAGAACACGATGCATATTAGAAATGATAAATTACAATCCTTAGCGCCATGTGTGCCGTTTAGGTGTTAAATTTCAGATGATTATTAAGCATTCGTCATTAAATAATTTACATTAAAATTTGCTTTGACTATATAGAGTTACTTTAATTAACTTTATAAATGGCTGAATAGAAATCGAATGTGAAATAGAATGTGTTATTGTAAAATCACAGAATATCATTCACATGTATTGTAAGAAATAGAAATAATAATCAATTACATAAATGGGTACTTATTAATAGTAAAGTATCAATTTCAATTTTAGAGTATGTCCTACTTGTAGAGAAAATCAATACCTTATATGTATTTATGGTTTTCATAAAAGATTTATAGAACTGAAGATGAATCCTTTGAATACTAGTAGGTAGTAGATACTGGAAATTGTACTCTAATATATAGTATATTGCCATTTCAAGTAATTTCATCATACATTCAAATATATTTATATTTATATTTATATGTACACGTACTCGTATGTGCATATATCCATTTAGATAAGACTTTGTGATACCGGAAAAGACGATTTAATCAATAAACATTCTAGTCAAATGTGTACTATACACGTACACGTGCATTAATATATGCTATGTAAGGTACTTTTTACAATGCTTAAATATCAAAGAACTCCTACAAGCTTAGTAGAATGAGTATTCCATAAACTCCTTATTGTTACTATGCGAGTATAGTTAAAAACTTAATCCAGTAAACCAAACATACGAATGTTTCTGTTAAATATCTCTTTGTAAATATCCAATACTGTAACAAAATAAAATGTACACGGTGTTTTTTTTTTTTAGGGACAACGTGTGTTACCGTTTTTTTTTTTTTTTTTTTTTTTGGTAAAAGGACAACATATACAGAAGTATTATAAGGACACTAGGTAGATAATAGACTAACTTTTGCTAAAATATTTCTAATAGGAAAAGTTTAGATAAACAACAATAACAGTCAGAGAGAGAGGGCCTGGATTATTGTAACTTTTTAGAAATTAGCTTTTCAAATAGACAAAACTTTCAAGATAATCAAATAAACTTCATGTTTTCTGGTGTTTAATAATGTTTTTGTGTGGTGGTGGTTATTTTATAGTTTAGTAATACAGGGAATGAGTGAGAAACATATTTAATTCGAAATGCATTTATATACGGATGAAGCAAATACTCATGAAATCCTTATGTACAGCACAAAAATATTTAATTAAATTATTGTCCAAAGGCAATAGATTGTAATTAATTTCTACGGGTTTTTTTGTTATCTAAATTTACTACTGTGGTAAAATTGTTGTTGACTTTATATAGGATATATACAAATTTACAAAAGACTGAAATTAGTACTGACGACGCAATGCTTAAGGGTATTTAGAATTAAAAATCGACATTTTTATATCATCATCACTATACCTTTACACCAATGTGGTAGCATAGGATGTTAATAAACAACCACCATTGTCTACGATCTCTGAACAAGTGTTACATTTCGCTCCATCCTCAACCACTTGTACCCATCTGGAGCCCAATTGGGACTTATCATATTTGTTATATGTTCTTTTTTACATTTGATCGCACAATAAAATTTTGAGGCGCTTTCAAAAAATTCAAGTCAAATATTCACAAATTGCTTCGCTCCCATTCTCTCTCTTTCTTTCGTTGTGGTTGTGTACTGTACTCAAAAGTTACAAATAAAATTAGATTTTCATGCTCAAATCTAGCATCGAAATTCAATCATAATCAAAGTTTGGATCGTTTTATTTTAATTATTCCCCAAATTAATGTTTTCAACCATATAACACTATCGCTTCTTTCTATACAATGCTAATTCCGATAGTATTTCAGTAATTCGACTAAAATGTTATCCGCAGCAGTTATCTTTGATAGCTAAGAAATTGCATCGACATTTTCTTTTACAGTATTTTATGCCCCTCTTAAATGAGAGTCTAAGAGATGAGCAGTCTTGTGTAAGTCAGTTATTGGTTTATTCGCTTCATAGTAATTTTTTTTTTTTTACAAAATATAATAATTTAATTAACGTTATCCAATTAACTGACCTAGTTTTATACAATGTAAAATTTAGCGAATCATTCAAAATTTTCATTATTTTTTAGTACCGAACGCTGTAAAACATTTAATGCCACATTATATCCATTAAAAGGCATAAAGGAGTAGTATAACATAAGTGTTTAAGTATTTATGTATATTTACAATGTTTGCAATAATTTTAACTTTCAACTTTATTCTCAAAATAGAGTAATTAATTAATTTAGCAAACATTTACTGATTCCAATTTCGCTGAAGAGTATAGGTACCAAATAAACATTGTCCTCTACTTCAATGATTAATGCATAATAAATTGAGTATCCTCAAATATATTACAATCGTTCAAAATCTTCTTGTTTATCCCAGTAATCTTGTCGTTTCAAAATTATTATATTATATAATTCATAGAATCAACGTACACAACGTTTGGATCTAATATGTTTGTGAATGTTTTAATTAAATGCGATTTTTTTTTTTTTTTGCTTAAAAGAAATTATTACAACAGGCTTCTTCAGACTACTTCTTCAAATTATGTTTAAAAAATAGTACAAATAGAATTGTATTTGTAAAGCTGCAATTTTTCCAATCCTTCCGAGTATAGACATCGGGTAAATCAAAAATTTGTTGCCATTTACTAAAGAAGCAAAAATATCATCTTAATTAGGCAATGGGTATAGTGTGCCATTTTCAAATGTAGATTTATGGTTACACCATAATCAACACACAGTCGTATCCACGTCAGTTTGGTGTACTACCATGTCATTCTCACAAAAAATTAATGAATACCGTCATCTTTCCAATTTGATTTTGCTATACTATACAATATATAATACATGTTTATACATTATTAGAAACTGTTTATAACACATGTTATACATATTAAATTACATTAAATAAATACATATTATTTTAAATAGTTTTAAACAACATTTTAAATACAAATTTGTTAACAAATTTCTATTTTATATTACATGCGGTGAAACAATGTAGCAAACGCAGGTACCATATTGTCTCCAAATAAATTTTAAATTTTCATAATTTAAACTCTATTAAATTTTATGTACTACTAGTATTTTGTACATTATTTAATGTCAACTCTACGAGTATATTAGATATTTGCATATTTTATTAAAATATGAAATATGATAAATATATTTTAGCATATAATTAATAAAAAATAAAACATTAAACATATTTTCCCCAAATTACTGACACTTTACCCATCAAATATAAAAATTTCCCATTCGATTCTATTAAAAACGTTTCTGAAAGGTTCATCAATTTATATTGAATTAATATTGAAAATTGAAATTTTCATCCAATTAATGTTACTTTTCTCAATATTTTGCCATTTACATCATAAAATTCAAAGAGCCCATTTCTTTTTTGTTCATTTACTAAACTCATCAATAATTTATTTCTTTTTGGAGGAAGACAAGAAAACAAAGTGTGAAAATGATAAAATGAAGTCATATTTAATAATAAAATTTTTTACTCAAAACTTATCTTAAATGGGATAATGGTAAGATATTATTTGGTATCCAAAAACAAGAAAAAAAAAACCAAAATGATCACCTTTCGGAACGACAAAAACTTTTTGTTTAAAATTTATAGCACAAGAACTAAAAGCAAGAAAAATATATGAAAAGAAAAAGTTAAACAAGTTTTGCAGAAGATATGGAATAATATATAGAATATCCACGAGCACGTATATATTTACCATTCAAATAAAAGCAGTGAATTTGTTTGCAAAAGACAGATTTCCCTCAAATTACAGATGGTCATGACTTTACCATGAGTTACCATAAAATATATTGAACTGACTGCTTACGTCAAATGTTGATCTATTTTGTTTGGGCATAAATTTAATTGAATTTCAAATGAATTTATAATCAAAAATGCTGATTTATATTTGTATTTCATTGTTTTGCAAAGCTTTCACTACATGCATTACCTTTCATAAGTTTTTAAATGACAATGTGCATTGATTGATAAAGCGTTCAATTGATTTTTGCAATTATTTTTCTAGTTAAGATGATGAAGTTATTTTAGAATATCCCATTGCTTAGAGAAATATCAAGGTATTTATTAGTTGAATAAATTTTTCAAATTGTCATATTATCTAATGCATAAATTAGTTATTTTATGTTACAATATATAATCGGGCTTTTTATGTTACAATATATAATAGGGCTACGCAAACAATTTAGAAGTCGCCTAATATCAAGCAAGACAAAAATCAAGCTGTATAGGGCCCTTATCATTCC
>JANSTX010039983.1:19202-49463 GCA_027564355.1 Penthetria funebris | reverse complement strand
TTCGAAGATGAGGAAAATTGGAGTACTCCTTCAAGTACTTCCCATACAAACTTTTTACTCCTTTTAGATTAAAATTGGGTGTATCTTATCAAAGATTAATATAATTATGTTATATATAATTATATTGTTCTCTTGTATTATATACCTGTAATTGTGGGTAACAAAGTTTCAAGGGACTATCGTATTTGATATCATTCGTGTATCGTCATGAAGGAATAATCGTTATTATAATTAAAAATATTTGAAAATGTTAATTTGATCAGAAAATTTCCTAGCGTACCTCCCATGTTTAATTTTTACTCCTTACTGATTAAAATAAGTCATATGATAGTAACATTCACTAATTTAAGCGGACATTCTAGTTACGACATATCAACTATTTTGCAATTCTCTTTAATGTATATATATATATTATGTTGTGATCCGTTAAACAATTTCCATTGTATAATTGGCAACCAATTATACGTTTCTCTTGTTTGTACTTGTATTTGCAAACAAATAGTAGTAGGCACTGTTATTGTAAAAAAAATACATTTTTTCTTCTATTTAAAATTCCATCAGAAGAAAATGCATATGTGAAATAAAAGAATTTTGAAAGGATATCATTGCACATTTAAAGGAAACATAAATAATGCAAATAACTGATGTTTAGTTCCATAGTATATGTAATTATATTTATAGAAAACCTATTTTATAGCTTATTGTACAAAAAAATGTATAGATGAATAAAGACTCTGTGAATGATTTTACATTAGGTAATAATTTAATTCTGGATTTTTATGGAATTTTAATTTCATTAATATTTGGCACAGAAACTTTAAAGCATTCCTGTGCCTAATTTTAATTTCATTAACATTTGGCACAGAAACTTTAAAGCATTCCTGTGCCTTGAGCGCGTGTCAATCTCTTTAGCCCCCCATTAGGCCCTATTTCCCTAACAATTCACGTTTGAGACGATTATTGTCAAGATTGATATCATATAGTGTTCATTCTGTTATGAGAAGTTGGATGTCATACTTTCTGAAGGGGCAAACTATGCAATAATCAGATATTGATCTTTATAAACGTGAGCACACATAATGCTAAATACGTTCAATAGTAAGTTTGTCCACATTTTGCAGCTTATTATACGGTCTGTATAGTTTTGACATTTCGATACCATTAACTTCTGATTTGTTGGTGAAATATTGTCGTGGGTTACTATTGTTATTAAAATTCAAAATTCTCAAACAATTCTAACACCCAGAACATTGTTTTGCTTTGTAAAATTATTGATGATCATCATATCACTACTAATATAATAGAGTTTGAGGGCTTACCTGAATTGTATAGTAATTCATTCGTAATTTAAAATGAATGCAATCTGGCTACGATTGTATGTGTTAGTAGTACAGAATTATGTATATAGTATCACATAGTTTGCTCGTATAAATTAAGGATTATTAATTTTCTATTGTACTAATAACGTCCCTACAATTCACATATTATAAGTTTAAATGCAATATTTTCCAATTGGTGGATAATATTAATAATCAAAATCCTGCAATAATCCCACATTAAAAGCGCATGGGTAACCCACATTTTATATACTTTTAACTGTCATTTATTTATTGTTCTAGTATAAACCCTATATGTCCCGTCACTTATCGGGTACTGAGACTACTATGTTATTATGTAATATTATAATATGTGGTTTTATGCTTGCATTTTTCTTGCAAATATCAAGAAAAATACATTAAAAAAAAATGAATGGCATAAAGAACGACTCATTATGTGAATGGTGTAAATGCACGATTTTGGAAAATGAAAAATACAAGGAAATAAATTGTTAAGGAAATGTTTTTCATTTTTCCAGAAAATTTTCATAAAACAAACAAAAAAAATTTTCTTTTCTTTTCTGTTTATGTTCAAAAAAAAAACGAAAAAAGGAAAAACGAAGGTATATAGCAATATAGCAAAGAAATGATGTTATTTTAATGATTTTGTAAGAAGAAAATGTATATAAGAAAAACTAAAGAAGAAAAATGAATAATTTTTCATTTCACCAAATTTTAATTTAAACATTAGAATTCATTATAAATTATATATTATGTCTTATTATGGTATTAAAAAAACATGTTTTTCTATATAAATTTAATAAACTTTTTGTAACACCTGAATATCCTTCTTAGATGTTTCAAAAAAAGAAAAATCCGTTTCACAAACATTACAAATATACTTTGTATTTTAAATTCGCTGCCGGATTTGAATTAATTAAATTCATCAAAGTTATTATGTATACTCGTAAAAAACCAACAAGAAACCCATGTAAATTTTGATGTGTTTGTTTGAGTATCATCCTGATTATCGTTATCGGTATCATCGCCTTCATCTCGACGTTGGGTCACGTAGAGCGACAGATAGCAACCGCCATTTTAAACGATTCTTCGGCACCACATTTCTCTTGGACGACCGTGAAAGATTTCCATTGTCCATTGTGCATCTTCAAATATCACCGACACTGGTGGTTGCCTCAGCATTTTGACCGATGCAATTCCACTTTTTTGGTTTCGATAATCTTTATCGTTCACAAGTTTTCGTTCGATATCATGTTGGACAATAGAATTTATTTATACATGAACAAGTATATTGATACTGAAATTTGTGACACGTTACTAATTGTCACCATTCAAGTTTCGCAACCATGAAATGGAACCAAACAATTGTTTTATTTGCGATGACTACTAGACTTCATCCGTGCATTCTAAACATTTTTAATATTCTCATCTATTCATTTTCATGTATAAAATAACCCTCTTTTTCGTATTATATGATTATTAAAAAAATATTTTATGCGTTTTTTTGTCATTTGCCTACCGTGTCCCTTTAAAATAAACCACACTGTGAAAACACCGTTGGAGAAGGTTCAGAAAATGTGGTCAATTACACAATAACTGTGGTACGTCATTAATTTTTATTCCACTTTATTGACTGATGTTGGCAGCTACCACCATTTATTCAAATAACACGGTATGAAATGCTATTGAATCATATATTATTATTATTCTTCTTATTACAGTCCTAAATCAATTCTGGTAAGATCACAGGTCTTAATAACTACATTTCTTATTGTATCTATTTTTTTTTTTTTGTTTCAAATTAGTGTCTAGAAATTACATCCAAATATATTTATACTGGTGAAAAAAGACTTAAAGTTTAACTTTCATTGGATAAATTAGATATTCTAATTTCATAGCAGTTTTGTTAAAGGAACACATCTTCTGAATTCTTACGCCTCGAGGGCGCATAGGGCAGTATTACGATGTTAAATTGCCGTTTTAAATATGAATGTTACATCAAAATTGATGAATTTAAGTACAATACACTTCAGTGCGGGGACTGTTACACTGAATAAAAAAATTAACATGAAATTCTCAAATTGATAATGTTATGACGAGGAAAACCAGAAACACACTTTTTACTTGTATAGAAAAATAGTTTTTGAAGATCCACTCACTTAACACAAATAACTGATTAAACACTTGATTTTCTACGCAGCTCCGGTTTAGTGAAAAATTGATCAAACTTGCGACAAAATTACACTAAATCCAAAATGTGTTCGTTTCTGTGGATATAACAAATGTCATGATGGCATTGATTGTCTTTTTACCACTATAAAAATTTTTAAAAATGTCGTGAAACAAGTCTTTAATATATTTGAAAGAATAAAGTTTAAAGAGGGAAACCTAACTGATTCTCAGGCAATACAATACCTATGACATCCATTTATGAGTTGCAGGATATAATTTGACCATTGGTCAAAAGTACAAGATATACATCGGAATGTAAATATTTGAAAAAATTATGGCTAGAATTGGTTAGTCATAAACTGAGACTGGTGTCGATGATCAGATTTTTGATCCGACATCCTGTAGATATTTGTCAGTATGTATGATCCTCAGATCGTATTTTGACAGACTGTCTTCTTCGATTTGCAGAAAGAACTGTTTCTAAACCGATCTTTTTGCGTTTCCTATAGTTTTTTTTTTTTTTTTTTTTTTGCAAAAGTGATGACAAATGTGACTGTGCATTTGTTCGTCTGTTTTATTCTGTTGAATAATTTTCTACTGTTAATGTGGTTGTTATTCCTGCAGATATGTTCATTCTTAAATGATTTGTCAGGTAAGCTGATATGATGGACTATATCGGGTATACATTCTGTAGATTCCCGTGAATGATTTCAACAATTGGATATCAAAATATGATTCACAATTGGAAATTAAACACTTCACAAGATATTAATTATTGCTATATACTTGAGTGCCATTATGACTACATACACTATTGACAATTGAAGTAATAATTAAATTAGTATTTTGAAGTAAAATCTTAAGTAAAATACTAACAATGTAATGGAATTTCATATTGTACGGGTACTTGTACTTGCTATTATTTTACTTTTTTTTTTTTTTATAGAGTCAATGACACTATGGTTATTGGAAATCAATTTATTGAAGAGCATCAATATATGGAATAGATAGGTTTTTTAGACGTCATATATGAGTTTACGAGAATATTATAAGAAAATACAATATATTTTCCATTTCGTTTTTATGGTTTATTGTAATACTCCAATAATTTATTCACTTCAATTCAAAACACTTGGCACAAGACAAGTTTTCAACATATACTTTTGTATCGTAAAAATATGGAAAGAATATCTACATATTTATGTTACTTTTTAAAGGCATAGCCAGTTGTTATACAGTCTGTTCGTATTTCAATAAACATCATTTTCATAGTTGTTTCGACACAAAACTGCATCATCGTGATCGTCAATCTCAGGTACAACCTATAAATAGTGTATTAGATCCTTTTGACATATCGTCACTTTTCTACCATAATAGTAATTTATAAATAAGAACAACATCGAAATGTTCACAAAACTCGGAGTTCATTCAGTAAGTGATCTGTAAGCTATTGGTATACTGAATGGGAACGCTTAACGATCAAATTTTCATTCTTCTTTGCATCAAATTCTATTCTTAAATGTTTCTCAGAATTGAATTTGGGTATTGTTGCACCACTCTAATGAAATATTTACATATTGAATTATTGTCGTGGATGACATATAATGTTAAATGTTAGTGCAACCTTATACACCCATGTTTTCATTAGATAGGATTCAGTTTAATGGTGTGTTCCCCTAATAGCAACCAACATGGTATACGAGTATGTCTGACATTCGATTATATTCTAACGTTAATTTTCCATAACAAACTTTGAAACACTAGACACTACACAGAGTTTTATCGTGAGTCAATAGTCGATTTTTTGTGAAAATATACTCGGGACGCCATCAAACAACCAACTTTATTCAAAAACTTTGAACAGCAATTTCACTTCACTCAACCCCTGCCACTACTCCTCAATGACGATTCTTCATCACGTTGTTTTCGGATGACTTTGTCTTCTATTTTACTGTGGATTATATGTCAAGTGGGTATTTAGCAATATCACATGATGTAACCTATCATATGTTTCACTCATATTTTGAAATTTATACATCAAAGATATGACCAAGCTTTTCAAGGTGCAAAACTCTACGTTTTTAATCACGATAGAAATAACAGATCATGTTCATGTGTTTATACTGTATTCCATAACTTTCTAGTATTACCCACTTATTGCCACGGTCAATACTATCTTATGCCCGTTTATAGTCGACTAATATCATATGGAATGGTGATTGCCACTCAATCTTCTGTTCAACAACAATTTTTAATGCATTGATATGATCTGTGCAAGACCTTTCAAACCCGAAGAAAAACCTGCATGTTCCCTACGATTGCTTACTTCTATACTGAATCTGTCATGCACAATAATAGCTATATATGTTTATAGTATTCAGCAAGATGTTCTCGTACTTAAGTAACACATTTTTTAGCTGTTAATACGGATTTGACTTCACTAATTAAGACTTATAGATGAATTCCTGAATCGTCTGCAATGTTTGTTAACATTGATATTGAAATTATTCGTACCCCAGGGTCTATAACATAATGAAAATAATTAAAAATTGTAAAACTATTTAAACTCAACAAGAATATACAAGTAATAAGTTTGAATAGCACTCTTTACACTCAATTTTCTGTACATTTGAATTCTTATATCAAATTTTGTTTTTCTTAAGCATTTTCTTTAGTTATGTACTCGTAAATTTTATGTAAAAGTTTTTAGCGGATTGATTTCAATCTATTGTTAATGTACTCGTACTTTAAAAATGCGGAAAAATAGAAGAGAAAAATGTTTTGTTTATTTTCAAGAAAGTTACTTTACAAAGAAAATTAAATCGGTTTTTATTTTGTATTAAAGAGAAAAATAAAAAATTAGCATAAAATATCTTTTCAAGCAACTAAAAATCTTTAGAAATAATACGGAGAAAATGGAGCAAATATTTCAATGCAGCGATTATTACATTGCCATTATGCACAAAAAATGAATCATAGTTGTAAATCAATGCAATGAGTCAAGCATTTGCCTTATTGCCTCCAAATAGGTCGGTATTAACATATGATTTTAATAAATTTAAATTTCACAATTTTTGAAGGAAATTACAAATTTTAGATTACTGTCTATTATATCATCATCATCGAAACGTGTATAGGGCTGCATTACAGTATTAATAAAACAACATCAAATTTGTACTCAAATAACTACAATTGTAATTTACCAATTAGAAATATGGGATCAATTATAATTATCCGAATTTATACCTGACCATTTTAGTATAGCAATTTCTTAATCCATAACTATCTAATTGTATACTTTGATGTTTTTCGCCTGGACATAACAAACACTACACCCTCTTTATAGCTTTAACATTGTAAATAGTAAACGGGTTATCAGTGACATCGAATGTAGATGAAGATGCAGATGAGTTTAGTAATCTTAATATGTCAGTCGACCATCGCTTTAATGCAGTTACTATACACATCAATTTGTAGTTCAGAATTCCATTTTAATTTCTGTTTCTTTTTAACGATTTATTCAAAATGTCAAATAAGATCTGATGATATTCGATTCCCGTTTTTTAAAACATACTTCAGCAGATTGGATGTTTTTGTGTAACTCAAATTAATGAATATTCTTGTTATTGTCGTTATTGTTGCCAAGAAATGAACGGTGAACCGTGCGATTTAGTAAAAATGGTTGTGTCAAATTAGTTTTATTTATTTTTTATACTAGAGTACAATTGTTCACGGGTTTGTGCCGATTTCTATTGAACTATCCAATGGCTGGAACGGAAATTATTTGTGTGGTCAAGATATTAACGCATTGTTTAACACCTTTATTGGTACACTTACTGGTGCAGCTTAACACCATGTGATTGATGAAAACTAGCACTGAGCAACAATTTACAATGTCTGATTTTCAATGTCTTTGATCGTTAAAGGTTTGTTGCCTTTTGTACCGATTGCGAATTTTTTTATGACCACCTCTATGACGTGCTATGAGGTGCTACCAGGATCATTGTGACGTTTAATGATTCGATACACAAACATTTTATTAACATGTAAATGCTGTAGCTCATGAAATATGAGGTTGCGGTTTTTTTTTTTTTTTTGTTCAAAATACAAAGAAATCGCGCAATTACAATTTTATTCAATTACGAATATTACTTTTCAATTACAACGTACGACACTATGCTTCGTATACACTAAACTAAAGTCTTTTAAATTAACATATGAGAATGTTGTGATCAGCTGCATGAAATTGGTAACACTGCGAGTGAATGACCGTGTATATTACCACGTTGTAATGATATGTTGTGCTTCTCGAAATGTTTTGATAATCGCCTTACAGCAGATTTCAATGGTCTATACTCAATCATTTCAAAAGAGAGTTCTTTATACTGTTTTTATAGATTGCTTCGTATTATTTTCTGTTGTTTATATATTATCGAATGTGATCTATCTATATTAATAATGCATAATTCAAAAATTGATATTAAGCTGATGATGATGATGATCGACATTTCACCTCAACCGTTAGTGAACGCGGGAGTAAACTAACTGTCACCATTGTTTACGATGTCAAATTAACATTACTTACCACTGATACTATAGACTTCTCAGTGATATTTTTTTACCAGTTTGTTCTTGCTATCGATTCGTTCTTCTATTATTCAATATCTAACAGTAATCACAAATTCACAACTCTTATTGAACTTCCAAAATTGTTAAACAATTAATTTTGAATATACATAACTTTACATTTTTTGCAAATGTGGGACGAATATAGCATTTCATTTACTTGCCGAATCTTTTATAAACAGAACCTGATATCGATTTTAGCACCACCATTTATTGTCAAATAGCTTTCCAAATGTTGAACCTCATTCGATTTTTCTATTTATTTTTATAATTATTGTATCATATACTGTCGATGTTATCATTTGAGAAATTCACGAAGTGTCGCATATGGCATTTTGGTACTTTAAATTAAATTAGAAATAGGGATATGTTTAAAGTGAATAATTATTATATTCATGCTACTTTACTAGACTAAAGAGCTATCAAGGTATTCACTTTTAATTTATCAACATCAACTCTAATATCCTATGCTTATTAGTTAGTTCGTTGATTGTTCAGCAAGTGTCAACGATAATCCGACATTGACATATTTAGTTTGATCTTGAGTAAATTGCAAGATACAATGCTGGGTTCATTAACCTATATATTTTGTGTCGACCAATTAATTTTTCATTTTAATATGCAAAGTTATATGAAATAAATTCCATTAACATTAAGTGATTAATAATTGCATATAATAGTTGAGCTTATGCATATAGAAATTAGTATATGCAGATTTAAATGGGAACATTTTATAAATAATTTACTGCATTTTATGATCCACTGAAAACAATCCTTAATGCAAACAAAAATAGAACAAAACTGAAACAAATTTAGTAATTTATTGCTGAATAAATTACAAAGTACGAGAGTATATATTAGAACAAATAAATTAACGTATTTATGTACTCTATACTTACTCGCAATTAATTGTGGCGGCATATCACACATATTATAATTAATTATTACTAAATTTCACAATGTAATTTACATAGTAAAAAATGTATTCGAATATTTAGTACAAACAGATTATAAGATCATGTGTTTAAGATGAAGAATATTTGTAAAGTCCACATCTTTAAAAGTTGTAAAATTTGAGTCGACTATGTGCCTACTTTGAACATATACCTCCAAAGTCCATAATATAAACTGCAACTATTTCTATTGGTTTTTTTTTGTTCTTTGATTCCCTTTAAATGGTCTGTATATGTTTATGTAAACAAATGAGTATTAATTTAAAATGCATTCGTAAAGTCTCTAAAATAAACTTTGTAAACAAAATGCATAAATAAAATGGTATAAGGAAAGATCAGAAACCGTAAATGCATCAAAAGAGTAAAAAATAAAACAAAACTTATTCTTGACTTTTTACAACAGGGTAACCACGGTTCTTTTTTAAATTTTACTATATGTGGAAGTAATTCACTTGTGTTCAGTTAAACATTCGACCGCTTAGCACATCTGGCATAATCTTAAGAGATGGGATTTTTACGGCTGTTTTCTATGTATTTATTGTCTCCCATTGTAACAGATGAAAGTCACCATAATAGTCTGCATGTCTGATCAGGAAGAGAGCATAGTGACACTATTTGACGTTTTGTCATCTTACTGTACTTTCAAGATGAACGTGATATATAACGTAAATATACTATTGGTTGCAATGGATTAGGTTCAATAATCTCGATGAGTTAAATTCCTGATAAAGTGCTTATTTTATCTAAATGCGAATACATATGTTAGAAATAGGAACTTTTGAAGTACGACATTATTTCCATGAATTTTGTCTAAGACTTTGCTATATAGTCATCATACGTTTGTTTCCCTACTAATTTTGTTTAATCTACGTAATTGTTGTCTAGTTTTTTAAAATCTTGTGACTTTTTCTTGACTACTTCTATGCTATAATACAATTCGATTTACAGTTTCTAGTTCAGAAATCATTGGAGTGACATCTTATTCCCACATTATTTTTTTTTCGACATTATCTCAGTGATGTTTCTAGATATTCGAATAATTTTATACTTAATAAATTATTCAACGTTTCCTTTATATGTGCCATTGAGTGGCATATTGTACTTATGACCTGTGACTTTTGTTTTCGGACGCTGTCTTAGTGTTTTTTTTTTTTTGTATTCGCTACATCAAAATATAAACTTTTCACATTGTCATCTAATCTTAATTTGTGACACCCATTTATACTTTACAATGGATTTGCTTTTAATTAAATGATCTTTTGTTTAATGTACATTACATTGATATTTATTTATTAAATAGTCTAAAGAGAAACGATATGATAATAGGAAAGGTATCTTGATGAAGTAGCAAATGATTCGAATATAAGTTGTCTGTAGTAGACCAATATATTTACATAAAATGTCGTAAATTTAATGACATTTGAGAAACAATTTAATACAATTTGAACTAACAACCTTAAGAGAATTGTTGTAGATATTCACTTTTCTCTACTTTAAGACAAAAAAATAGAAGAAAAAAAGTTATAAGAAACCAAAATAAGTAAATTTATAGAAGGTATTAAATTTTCATTTCGAAACAATTTATCGCTAGAATTAGAAATTAATGTATACTTCTTTCTGTTAAATTGTCAAATTAAGGATGAAAATTATGTTTTCTTAAATAACCTAAATATTACTTTAAAGGATAAGTATAAGTAAATGTAAATAATTTTGATTAATGGCTGTACTTATTTTCGTGAATTTTGAACTTAGTCGTCCCTTCTATTCTTCTTCTTCTTCTTTTGTTAGGTCATAGATCTGTGTTTATCTAACAATTTAGTTTTGAGATGTGGGTCTCCAACTTTGTCGCCATCTCTTTGGAGGCCTTTCTATTGACCAAATGATATTGATCAGTTGATTTCTTATTCTAGTAGATTTAGTTTTCAGTGTGATTTTGTCCATAACCATATTGAACAATGTTGGGCTCAAAGTAGCACCCTGACGGATTCCAGTTGATATTTGTATTTCATTTGTGAGCTTTCTATTTATTTTAATTCATGTGTTCTTAACTGCTGTATAAGACCCTGACGGATTCCAGTTGATATTTGTATTTCATTTGTGGGCTTTCTATTTACTTTAATTCATGTGTTCTTAACTGCTGTATAAGACCAGTTGTGTTTTGTTGGATGTTAGCTTCTTCTAAAATATTTATGGATACGGTCAAAACTTGGGCAAGATCGCCCGAAGCACATGAAAATTAGTGTAAATTAACTTTTAATATTGTAATTATAATAGGCTGTTTATACACAAACTGTTTGAGGGTTTCAGAAATCTTATTTTCAAATTGAAAATTCACAAATCATTTGAAATTTTTCTGCACCAATTTATTATCGCGGATAGCTAGCAAGTCACTACTATGGTACTAGTATCCTAGATGACGCCACATCATTTGTGGTTTCACAGGTCTTCTACTAACCTATGGATTGCAGTCAAACGCATATTTTGCTAGGTTTCAGATTGTACCCGTTTACGTAGGCCACATCGTTTTCTTGTACAAATGTGTGCTCCTTTGGTCAGTGGAATTATTGTTGGTTTCTAAATATTAGGTGTCCAACAGCACCCTATCACTTATTATTTTAACTGTGTTTATTTTAATCAAATTAATGTATATAATTCTGTTCTCAATGGTGATCTCGTGCAGGTGCAGTAACCAACCACCAGACCTGGAATTTTACTCATCATAATGGTTGATCCAAATCTATACATTGAAACAAGACATTACACCCATATACATTCTCTTCGATGGCCTTTTAATAATTTAATTGACATCCATCAAGTATTCTGCATATTTTTTTTTTTTGCGATTTTACAATAAGAACAGCAATATGGATATTGCCTCGGATTCGGTTATTGCAATTAACTTACAGGAATACCTTGTTTGGTATTTTTCAGATACGTTGTGCGTGATCGAGTCATATGTTAATCACTTTGTTTTCCAATCCATATTATTAAGTAGTGGTTAATATAAGTAACTAATTTGTGATTTAAACAAAATTCGGATAAAGCGGCTGCAGAAATGCACTATGGGGGACATTACATGGTAAGAACGATGCCAATACAGACTCAACGTTCTTCTGTATCTGCTTCCTGTACTTAACCGCTATGTCGTAAAATTACGGCGGACAGTAATGACTAATCTTCAACAAAGTTGTTTTACCAAACACAAACATTGTAGCCAAATATCCTACACGAGTCGAGTGGAAAAACGGAAACCCATTAGATGGTTTCGATGAAGAGGGCGGGGTTGGTGCTGGGGTTTTCCCAGAAACTCTAAACGTTGCCGAAGCTTTTAGACTTGCAGACAATTCAAACGTATTTGAAGAATGTTGGCTGTCTAGATGACATGTGCGTTTTTGATATCTGCTTCGATTCCCATACAACGTGTGTCAGTATATGGTCACCATTATGCCGCTTAACTTGCTAGTCTGCAATTCAGAACTAGTATTGATGGAAGCCAGCAGGATGGCTGAAGTTACACTGTTATGTGTTGCTGGACACAGGAACGTTGTAGGTAATGAAAAGATTGATGAATTGGTCAGGCACGGTTCAGAATTGGTATTGACTGGTGTGGGATGCAAAACTATATCTTCAACAACCGGGTTACCGTGCTAATTGGGATACTTCACTGCCACTGTAACCAATCAACCAACAATCATTGCGAAATTGTAATGCCTGTTGAAATTAAAATATACTAAACTACTTGTCTATCATGTTTATTTGAAAATTTGGGTGATTAGCTGTTTTTTTTTTTTTAAATTATTCGTCAGTTTTTAGTTCATTTTTTTAATATTCAATTTTAATTATTTTATGTTAATTTTAACTCTAAATCTATTGTAATTTCATCCTAATTCATATGCTAATTTTATTAGATATTAAAATTTAATAACTAAGGAGAGTGTAGAGTGACCATGTAATATGATTTTAATATTTTTTTTTTTGTAAATATTGTGTATGATATAATATCAATTTGAATCTACATAATACAATACGAAATTGATGACTGACTGAATAAATGAAATTTTATTGGAATATTATAGCACAAATTAATTAAAATTTATATCCTTTTTGTCATTTGGGAGAATGAACGAAATCTAATAAAATATGTATTATCATAAAATTGATGCCGTAATGAAAATCACTTTATTTGATATTATCTATGCTTTATAACTTCAACAATATTCAGATTCATTAAATTTAACTATTTATGCATCATTTTGTCTACCAAAATTACTAATTGTTCTATAAAATCCCATATGTGTGCTATGAACATATAGAGAAATGATTTTTTAAAATATGAAATTGATTTGTTTTAAACGTATATGGAATTTAGGGTGAACTGAAATGGGGATATAAATTATAGTTAAATACTATGTAGACCATCTGATTTACACTAATTTGGGTGTATAAGGGTGACATAACGATATCGTTTTCGCAAAGCAACTTCAGGTTCTACATCTGTAATTTGATGGAACGTAGTATTTCACGTAGTCGTCAAACACAAATGATACAACCTAATTTTATCGCCTCTAATTCTAGTTGTGATTGAGGTTGATTTGACATTACGTACAGGTAAATATTGCCTAAATGTTAGTTAGACTGTCATCCTTCATTCGTCACCTGCCCGACAAACTACAAAATGAAAATTATTCTTATTTTCACAAACAGTACACTAAACATTTAACACTAATTTCGCTCAATCTATTATACAAAAATATGACTTAGTTATTCACAACCAAACTATATATTGACTCATTAGTAAAGGTTATCCCATAATAATGTACCTTATACGTTATACCCTGTCCTGATGTATAACGATTCCCTATACGTTTATAGGCATTGTTATACTATTAAGCCATAGATTTATTTAAACCATAATTTTAAGGGTAGAAATATGCATACGTATAATATAATGCTATTTACTCGCATATATATATATATATATATATATATGTTCCTAAGGGATATTTACACAAATTAATGAATATTATATTTTACTTTGGCATTCGAAAATATATTATTATAGGTTGTACCCCGAGCGAGATACATGTATTTTAATAATTTATTTTCATATAGATTTGTTAGGTCATGGTAAATTATATGGTACTAGTAAAATAATGTGCCAGGAAGGAAGGGCAGGGTTCTCATATAATTACACAATAAAAATGGAAAAGAAAAAATGTATACCGACATATGAAACTATTATTGGTAAAAGAACAAAACATTCGGTTTTCTTGTGCTATTTTCTGGTTTTTTTAAGGGAAGTTTTAGGGAGTGCTGCATATATTGAAAGTGTAATGCATTAAAAAATCAGGGATAGGCTTTCCGTGTTATGCTCTTACATTATTTTTGATTGTATGCATTACTTATGTAGTAAATGGCGCCTGTAATAGATGTGAAAAAAAAAATTATTAGCCACTCGACGTACCCGAATTGCTAATAACTAATGTTTTGTTTTGTTTATACGAGTATTTAAATTTTTAATAAATATTGCTGCGTGCGTAAGTAAGTTTTAAAGAATTTGGGACTTTATTATGAAAAATTGATACAATTTTATTTTATATTCAAATAATATCCAACCGATCACACAAATATAGAGCATGAACATATGAAACCTTGTATATAGGTTGGCCGACATTGATCCCTGCGTTTCGGATTGTTTTGTGGATCTTTTTTGCCGTTCTAGAATCTGTTACACTTAAAAAACACTTGTCTACGAATTCAGAAGTGGTGTCAAAATCACCATTTCTGAACTACCTAACCAGTATTCATAAGTTTAAATTAATGGAAAATGATCTCCAAAAGCCTCACACAGCAATCGATGACATTCAGCTGCTTTTTTTCTCAAATGGATTAATAATTTAGTTGTTTAATGGATTAATATTGATAAAAGTACAACTTGCTTTACTTAATTCGACATATTCGGAACTGAAATAAAAACTATGTATGTTGTTTATACTTCGGCAAAATGACACATACTGAAAATTGAAGCTTAATTTTAATTATGACTCAGTTAGCATCATCATTTCAACCTTTACTCCACGCGGGAGCACATGTAAAATTGTTTCCTTACTGACGCGTATTGCATCTTTTAAAATCTAAATCTGATGTGCATTTTAAAAGAATAATCAATTTTGATGGATCAAATATTTAAGTTTAATGTTATCCACATGATATATTGTTGTTAGTTTCTTATCTAGGAATTCCAACTTAAACGATTTTCATAACACTGAGGATGTTTAATGTACTTTAAAATAAAATTTAGTATATATGTTGGTATGACTCATTATTATTATATGCCGAGATATTCAGTGCGTATCTGACTGCATTATGTTCATAACATTGCGTAATTTGTGTATTCGGGTGTTGCAGATAATCCTGGTATGTATGCCGATCATTTCACAAGAAATTAACCTTCTTAAACAATTGATATTAAATGGTTAGAATTTCTTCTGTCTGTTTACACATTTTTCCCTTTTTTTTTTTATTAACCTTTTTTGGTCCAAACACGCATAAATCGAAATTCATAACCTTAATTCGATGAAAAATGCTGGGATGAAGTAAGCAATAAAATGGTTATTTATTGGCACTGTAAACAGTTGATGTTTGTTGATGTTTGGTTAAATATTGGTGCCCTCACTTAATATATCTCAGATTTTTGACAGAGTTTGACATAGGTCATTATTCTTATAGTATTCATCCTAAAATTTCTGATAATACATTCATTCCCCTAATTTTCAAAATTGAAGCAATTAATTACTTGTTGGTGAAAATTTTATAAAATTCATTGTAATTAAGGCACAACTATGTTTACCTTCGGACAAATAGCTATAGATTAAGACGTGGTACTATAGATGGGAGTACTGAGTTGATTTGTATTACATCCGCTTAGTTAGTAAAACTGCTTCGCATTGTTATTAATATTTTCTCGGCAAGTTATTTACAATTTGTGTATCCCATTTACCCACTACAACATGCTGTTTATCAATGGATTTTCAGTTTTTGATTAAATGTGAGCCATCGACGTTGATGTTCCATACATTTTTGAAGGACTTCTTTCTCTACAATACCCTTTACAACAAAATATCGTTTGATTTCTTTCGTAAGGATGTCATATATTTTGTATACTATGTAATAGTTTATTATTTCAGTTTCAAAGTTTCATGGCATTATTTGTAATGGTGTAAACAAATTCTATGGTAGACTTGGTACGTACTTTTAAGATAGAAAAAAGCATATTAATATTTTCATCATTGCTTTTATCAGAGTTTTTCAAGGATTCGTATAACATTTTCATCAAATAAATTATTGTAGCTAGTAATTTACGTTGTTGCTTTTATGAGTACAAGAATTCTTCCTTTTTTTTTTTAATTATAAAAAACTTATTCTTCATATCTACCCTTTAGCATGCTTATTACATAAAAGTAGAACCGCTAGGAATAAAAAAGGAATATTTATTCACCTTATTAAATTTATACAAAGTTTAACATTTTTTTTCTGTTTTTCGAAATATTTTATTTATCCAAAACTTCTAAAGTTTACTTCTTATAATTTTACTGACAACTTCATAAAAAAAAAAAAAAATGTTTGAACGAGAAAAACCATTTATTTTCTTGTTTTATTTTATTTTCCCATTTTCCTGTTTGAAATTGCAATTCGAGAAATATAGTAGTATGCTTATATATATTATATAATCGTAGTTGGAAAACACTTTTCTATATATTTTTTATACGTCCATAACTTATTATTATTATATAAAATCACATATGTATATACTATCGTATATAGAGCCAGAAAGAACCCTTTATAATTCGTTTATGAGAAATTGATTAACTTATATGTGCTCAAATTAATTAGATTTATTCTTAAGGAACAGGAAATTGACTATTTTACACCATTGCCCCCTCATTACAATTCGCAAAATGGCGCCCATCAACAGGTCATCTGGTTATCCCAAGTAAAAAACGTCCTGCACATGTATTTTCTGTGTGATTAATTGCAAAATTGTATGTATTACTACTATTAGATATTGCAATAATTATTTACAATCATAAACTACAATAATTTTCAGGCTAACTTCTCAAGATGCCCGTTTCCTGTGAATAGATCTTGGATTATGGACTCATTAGTCGCTTTCATCTGTTTCTTCAAATATTACCTATTTCAAACATTATCTCGAGATATAAGTATGCAGGACAAGTTATACAATTTCTCTACAAGTTTTGGTGTTTGAACCATTAAATTTTAATATACCCATAACGGTATTGTGTTGCATCGAAAATACTTTTTGTAGTGACTCCGTCAGAAATTCCTCCACGTTTGTGTTCCTTGACATTATGTTGTGTAGATATGAATGTTTTTGTTGTACAAATCCCACTATCCCAGAAATTTCTATTACATTATGTCTAAATAATATTCCTCAGTTTGTTTGGGCAAAAATGAGACATTATTGATATTTGTGGATATGTCTACCATCTTTTTGAAGAATATCCCTTGATATGATTAAAACCATTTAAATAGTTACCTTTCCACTCTTTATTTTTTGACACACGAACTTTTGTAGACTATGGTCCATGTTAATCAAATCTAATTTGCTTATAATATGATAATATCTGGTTCAACGACTTAATATTAAGTCCTACATTTCCTATGTCTTATATATAATGTCTAGATCATTTTTAACACAATCTTCTTGTAGTTTGGTACGCCCTATATGCAAATGTATCCTCTGTTTCAAAAAATTATTTCTTTTTATTAAGTTATTGTCCAAGTGGTGCATAAATCTCCAGCTACCAAATTTGTTATTGAATAGTTTTTTCAACCAGTCGACAAACACGACATTATACTATCGTTTTAGCCTCGATCACACGTCATTACTGATATATACCGTGATCGAGTTACCGGTGACACCGCGTGAAGGTAAAGATTGGTTAAGTAATCTCGATGATAGTCGGCCACTCCATTCGTTGTTTTTTTCTTTTTATAATGGGATTGATTATTACACTCGAATGACTGAACCCTCTGTAAACGAATTATTTTACTATTTCTATTACAATATGCAAATTATGGTCATTTGTTGATGTTATTTGAAAATAATTAAATCTAAACATAATAAATACAAATCGATATTCACATACCAATGTCTATATAGAAAATATCTTTAGCCTTAAGTTAAATGTCGATATGTAAGCTATGAACTCATTTGAATTTAATTTTGATGTTGAAACAGATTGCATTTATAGCATTTTAGTTTATAACTACAGTCTCTATTTGTTAGATTTAGAATTTAATTAAATTGATCATACCCTTTCAGTTTAAATGATATGCTACGAAGTGTGTATTTGCTCTGAATCTTAATTAATTATTTAATTTTTATAAATTTACAGATTTCGAAATCTGTCAAAATACTGAAAATAAAGGAATCCAATACGTCAAATAATTTATGTAAATACCGTTTAATTTGGCAATTTACTATATAGCGGGGGGGGGGTCTCTTTGAAGAATTTTTTGTGGCTCTCGATAAATGTACCCATGTTCCCTTTTCATTTTTGTGCTATTATATTTTAGATTATTATTATCGTTCCGTATGTGTTTCAAAATGTCTTTTAAATTACTTGCAACAAATATAAAAGACTAAGTGAAACGTTGTAACAAATTTCATTTCCGTCCAAGTTAAGAATGATATGACTCATCAAAAACTGTGCGATCGAACATAAACAGTGACGTAATCGTCCGTAATCGACTGACCTTTTTTGCATACCTTTTAAATACATACTTAATTGCGGCTCGTACTATCATGGAGCTTGGCTACCCCTGCTATATAGCATATCAATAATACATGCCTATATAATATACCGTTAATGACCGCATTGGGTTACTATCATGTTTGCTTCCACGCGATGTCCATAGTTACTCTATTACGACATATGTCGGTAATAGTGTGTCATCGTGACTAAAAAGATGGTGCTAATGGCGTGTTAATCTACTGATTAGAAAAGCAATTGACATTTAATGTACTTAGCACATGAACACAAGAAATTGACTGCATATCGTTAATATAATGGAATCACGGGAACAGTGAGAAAATGCTTCACATTGAGATTAGTATAACTACTAAGTTAGCTATCGGGACGAATCAAAAATATGTAATCATCATAACATATATTTTATGTGAACTGCTAAAACTTCAGAATGCCGCCATCAAGAACATTTGCAGTTTCCAAAATGATCGATGTAGTTATTATTGTGATATGACTGTAAAGTTTTAATACACGGAAATCTTCTACCTACACGTAATCAATTTTTAAGAGGACTTACCTTTAGACCTAAAATTTCAAGACGTCACTTAAAAATCCCATCAGAATTTTTAAAATTTATTAAAATCGATAAAATTTTAATTGCACTCATTAATAATAAATGAAGCGAGAAGATTTTCTAATTTTTTATTATATGGACAATAAATTTAATATTGCGAAGGCAATAAATTGAAAGTGAAAAAAATATTTTACGTATTTTTTTATCATCAATTAAAATTTGAAGCAATGACCTTTAAGAAGATCAAAGTTTAGTTAATAGGAAAATTTCTTTTCCATATTTTTTTTCTTTTTTTTTTTTTTTGTTGAATTAAATTTCTGATCTTTGCCATTAATCAAAATTAATTTCAGTTAAATCACTTTCAATTAAATCATTTTCACAAGTAATGAAATATAGAAAATCCCATTTTCCGACTGAAATTTGCGAGATTTATTTCGCACCAAAAATTTGATTGACATTTTTTCATTTAATTTTTTAAAATTAAAATGTTGACACATTCCAATAAATTTCACAACGCTATGCATAATTCATTTTGTGAAATTGAAAACTGTCCTACATTGTCGTTTTTAACTTTTTATATTATTTCAAATAAAAAAAAAAAAAAATAGACTTCAACAAACATTTTCTTTATTATAATGTCATTAAAGAAGTCGTCGTAATGTGTAAGCAAAAATAGGAAAATCCTGGGTGAATTGAATTTTAAATTTATGGAAAATATGGTTGACAATCAAATGTATTTTAAGGTTTTCGTTTTTTTTTCTTCTTCTATTCGCGTTCTTCCTCATTTTGGAAAAAGGAACATACACAACTACTGCATAGACCAAGATGATGAATGGAGTTGTCAACGTCAAAATTGAGGTTGGTCAGCATATCTGATTACCTTCTCGCATTAACACCGAAAAAACCTATTACAGTATATGTCAGTTTTATGGTTTATGTAATCGTATAGCCCAAAAGATAGGTATTAGTGTCTTGTCCATAACATATGTGGATAAACATATTTTTTTTTTAAAAAAATAAATTCCAGGTTCTGCTAATTCCTGTTTGTTAATTTAGTTTCGAAATTAAAACCAAGAAATACAAACAACTTTAGAACTAATCACTTTGCCAAAATGCTTTGGTTTAATTGTAGATATAGTTTTTATTGTTTGGACCAATTTGTTAAATTATAATTTTCTACATTTACGGATGTCCTCTTTATGTGTAAAAAAGTTTCCGACCTCTATTTTTTTTTTTTTCTGTATTAGTTTAAAAATTTTATATATGTTCTATATTTGCTCTAGGTTGTTGAAATTTTCAAGTGTTATAAATGGGTTGTGAACATGTATTTACTGAAATTCACTTTGCTACATTATTTCAAGTGCTTTTAAAGTTGTCTTTTATTCAAGTTTCCAAGTTTCCAATTATTTAATGTAACAAATTGATAGTAGTCGACTAAAGATTTAAGAACTTTATATATATGTACCTTTTAACTTCAAATTTGAAGTTTGTCACGTATAGTTGAATGTGAAAATGTGTATTCCGTATAATAGAATTTCACAAGAGGTATTTATGCAAATGAAGACAAACAATCATTTTATTGACAAAGCCGACAACTGACATGTATCCTATGAATTTCTAATAAACTGTAATTCACTGAATTTAAATTGTAATGATTATCAACCAGTCTAAATATCTAGTACGCATTGACTACGTCGTTGATGGAAATGACTGTAATTCCCTGAATTTAAATTGTTATGGTTATCAACCAGTCTAAATCTTTAGTTCGCATTGACTACGTCATTAATGGACTGTACTGTCTGAATAGCAATTCCATTTCTAATTTATATCTGGGAAAAGTTAACAAAGGCATAAACTAATTTGTCATATATTTAACGAATGTATGTTTTGCAGTTCGTTAATATTTCAAATGGAAACATTCTGCTTAAATTATAACGTACACAATTGAATGGAGGTGGAATATAGAAATCAATAAATTTGAAAATGACGAAGGAATTTATTATATCGTGTGACGTGACCTTGTGTCCAACACAAAACTTAAATAAAAAGCCCATGACACTAAATGCAATTAGCCACTGTTGTAAGTGGGTCAATGGATTGGACAACCGGATTGTCTATTGCCTCTGGGATTACAGTCAAGTGCGTATTTTGCAACATCACCGATATTGACCATTATATTAAAAACCTGTGACATCTATTTCAACACTAGTAGTTATTGTCAAAAATCCGAGCAAAAATCATTCCAAATATTTTTATACTTAATATATAATTGTTCGCAACATATAACAACTTAGAACATACGGGAACGTGCCATCGATGTATCAATCTGCATTAGTTTCGTCAGTGAAAAATTATTTTTTTTTTTAGATAAACATGTATTTCACAAGTCGCTCCATTTTCACTTCATTTTCAGCAGAAAAATGTCGCTAACAAAATCAAAATCATTTAGTCGACTGGTTGGACCCCATCAGTGTTTACCATGATGTAAATCCATCTGCATTGATAGGATTGGATTTTAATTCTTGTTGACTTATCGCACATGATGTGGTTTAGCAAAAATTACAATTTTTCAAAATAATTCATTATAAATTCGACTCGAAATTTGACATAGACTCGCCAATATTTGTACGCTAACTCAAGAGCAAACGTTTGACCTTATTTAATATTTTTGCCATTGTTTTTATTACTGCTGAAGTTATAAATCAATTTAACTGCTGCTCATTTGAATGCATTTTTGTCTTCAGCATCTAATCTGTTATATCATCATATCGTTCATCTTAAAATATATGGCAATTTTTTTACGTTTTTTGTCACATTCCAATAAAATCAATATTTTGTTTTTACCGCATTTTGTGCAGTATATGATCTTAAATTTGTTAACATTTGCAGCAAGCATATCACACATAACATCTATTTCTATATACTTGTTTTATATTTGCAACACGTTTGTGTAAACTACATTGAATTTGAATTAAAATTTAAATAGTAAATGCATTTATGCATTTAGGTGTATGTATAAATACTAGAATTGAGAATATTGAGTGCAACAATATAATATTTGGATTTTCTTGTTTATCATTAATTATTAATAATTAGTTCACTTTACTTATTGGTTTTTCATTAAATTATAATAAGAACAACATGTTCATCAGGCTCTTTAAATAGTACACTCTCGCGCGTATATCCGTATATGTACTTTTTGGAAGTATACTTTTTAAACGATGCATTGTAGATAAATAGTATAGATGATAATATATTCTCTGTTAAATGTGGCTAATTGGTATAAACACTAATTATGGCAGTGTTTATAAATAAAGCGAAAACTTCTGCGGAACAATTCCATAGCTTATATCTAAGCATAATTTATGCCTCTTTTTTGTGTACTATATGGAATTCATCCTTTGGTTGCCTCAAATTACGCCCATATAGTTATTAAGGCAATTGTTCAATAAACGGCGTGAACGTATTGTCTTCGAAATGATCCAATTCATACCGAACGTTGACATAGGTGATCCTTTTGGATAGTACACACTTTAATTTAGTAATTAACATAGTAGAGATAATAATTGATTTAAGAACCCTTACTTTTATCTGCTTTGTATGATTTTTTTTTCAACTCGTAGCAAGTTGGTTTAGAAACTAAGAAATTAAATATTTGTTACTGCGGTCAGTTTACCCATTAGGTTCACTTCAAATCCTTTATTTTAACTCATCATAAAGCCATATTTTTTTTTTCTATTTCACACATTTTATAAATTTTATTTATTTTATATTAAAGTTAACTTGTTAATTATTACTCTTATGCTGAAGAGAACCTATATTAAAACCTTTCTTATTCTGATGTGCAAAAAACCAATTCCTCTTTCGTAACATTCAAATTGTAATCATTCCATTATAGTATTTGAAATGATGTACATTATTCCGAGAGAATCAAACCCCGATAAATATTAACCATAACCCTCTCGATGACCTTTTATTGAAATAATAAGAATGATGTAGATAGTGGTGTTTGGTGGTGTTAGATCGTTGAAGTAACGTCCATAGTCTGAAGTATTTAAAGTATTTGTAATTTAATCACAAATGTTTAGAATAACTGCACGTTGATGTCTGATTTGTAATCACTGGTCTCAAGATGATCGCCATATAGCTTAGAAATATGGGGCATATTGTGACTTTCGAACTTTCTAACGAATGTGGGATCGAAAGAAGTAACATACGAAAAATGCTATTTGTTTGGAGTACCTATTCGGGATCATTTTGTGTTATGTTTTCATGGTTTTTTCCTTCTGAAATGTGTGAGGGTAACTTTGTGCGATTGTATGCTTAACACTTTCACAATCACTCTTCTGTATGCATGTCATCTTACTATATTCACATATCCTAGCATAAATTTTGTATATGTACCAAGTACCATACTTGTGAATTTGTTTGTTAAATTAATTGGTTGACAACTCCTCATGTTGCCTAATATATAACAAGTATATCCTCAGCGTCTTATCTGCTTCATACAATATTAGACTATTTGTCTATGTACTTATTATTGAATTGCTGTCTGCCAATTTTATGAAAAACTTTTTAGCTCACATATACGAGTATTTGTTAACATTTATCTTTCATTTTTGGTAATAATAATAAAATCAATGTTGGTAAACTTTTGACCCCTTTATTCTCATTGTATATAATCTAAATTTGAAAATACTATAATAATATGCAAATTGAAATGATGTATCGTTTTATTTAGATAACTATAATATTTGAATACATTTATTCATATATATTCATGCGATATCCTTATATTATATTTGTCTATTGCCATTTTCATCCCTAAGATTGCAAATTGTTATTTATGTCGTTTCAAAGAAACTTTGTAGATTTTCATACAAATTGTTTGTGTGATTGAATTGTTGTTTTGTCTAAGATACATTTACTGAATGAGATATACTATAAATTATTGTCAAATTAAATTGTTTGTTATATGTACATATAAAGGAGTTAAATGTATATAAATGTATAATATACACACTCGTGTATATCCAATAAATGTGAGTAATTTACATTAAATTAAGGACTTATGTAGAAGATGTTTTTATTCAAGTTACGAGTATCTCTATAAAGCATTCATATACACTTGATAACAGCATCTGAGTCCATAATTACGATTGAATGCCTCAAATGAGACATTGATTTATTTTAGTTGAATAAAAGGCTTCAATTAACTCTAAGATGGCTTTCATCTATATTTCAAGTTTAATTCTTAGCATTATCTTAAATTTCTATTCTAATTTATTTCGTTATAGTATATAATTAATATTGAATATTTGGCATAACCCTTTTATATGATGAAATCTTTATATGGTACTTGAAAATATCAATCATGGAATTAGGGTATACAATAAGGTATTATTTCAAAGTACATGCTGATTATCAATTACGCATTTAATAAAATAACGACATTCATACACTCCTACACATGTTATTCTAAAGTCCATTTATTTTGTTGGCTAAATCTTAAGATGATGTTATCAGTTGTCAGCAAAGATACAAACCATATTTTAATTAGTTCGAAAATATCTTTAGAATTTACGAAAAAAAAATACACCGTGCGCAGACACGCAATATATACCTTACTATTGTTAATATTTTGCAATTTTTAGAATTTATTTCCTTCAAGTATAGTTATAAGTAGTTATTTTAGAACGTTCTTGGTTGTTAACGAATTTATTATATGTCAAACTTTGAATGTTCAATAATTTTTATTATATTGCCACCTATTTGGTCTTTTTCCACCCGACCATAACTGCATAGAGTATATTTGGCAGACCGAACTAACCATCTACCTGTAAATTCAGTTTTATTATTTTATGGCTAATATTTCCGGTCTTGTCAACCATTATTCATCACATTATCGATATGATAATTTTATGATAAGTTTTTAGACAATTTTGATCATATTCCAGAAATATTTTAGAATCAAATTTCAGTAATTTCTTGTAGATATGAACATATTATTTTGAATAGTCTAGACGTTAGTTATTCTTAGAAAGATAATTTTGCATAATTGAAGATCAGCAATAATTGGTGATGAACGAGAGTGTACCATCACAACACCATGATCACATAATTTATTGCAAACGTTGCGACTTGTATTGAAAGCATACCGAATACAGACGTAATCATTCAAAATACACATTTGTTTGACAGATTTGATTAAGTTTCAGGTCAAATTGGATTTAAGTTCATTAAAGTTGTATGTCTTAATTGCGGTTAAAAAGAAAAAAAAAAACGAAAATGCATAAGCATTTTTGACACGCGACAAAAACATTTTTCAATTTAACCGACCAGATGCTTATTGAATTCTTTACGAGGAAAAAAAAGTTGAATGTATAGTGGGCGACATGACATACCTTTCCTATTTTTTTTTTTTTTGTTTTATTGTAATGTCGTGTATTTATCACTTGAGAATTATTTAAGAAAACAACATCAATGAAAATAAATAACCTTTCACATAAAATGCATTAAATTATGTCGTAACGATTTTACATTCGTTCATAGTATGGTGTTTTAATGCTTTGTGTTTATTATGATGAAGTGAAACGATCAAAAATGTTAGATATTTGAACTTATTTTGGTGGTCCACAGACAACTCGTATATTTTTCGACCGCTCCCTTTATAAATTACAAAATGTACATTAACAGATGATAAAAATGTATTTGCCAACACACTCAAGTAAACCCACATTCCCTATTATTTTCGGTCGACCAGATATTTCTATTATCTTGTGGATTTAATTTTTTTTATTGTATTTTGCCCAAAGCTTCATGATTCCGAATTCAAAAGGGCTTCACCCTAGGATGTAGTCTTTGTCTTATGTGTCCGTCAACCGAATATTGTAGCTCTTAAATTCCCTTTCCACTAACTCTTCTTTCTTACAAATCAATTGCATTAAATAAAAATGTTCACCCAGTATCTTTTGCAAATGCAAAATTTACGATTTATTTTCATTTTTTATGTACTAAAAATATTAATTTTAGTTAAGAGACAGACATATTTGTCAAAACTAGTCTAGACAAAAACCGATTATGTGACTTCTTTATTCAATTAGAATTTATTTAGACTTTTAAGAATTTTTTCCAATTTTCTCAATTTACTGGACCCGTTGCTGAAAGTGTTACTAATTATAAATGCTGTGTATTATGAATTTTTTTATTTAAAAACATATTACTGTTCAATATGGTCAGCTTTAGTGCGGATGAATGTGAGTTTGTGGAATGCATTGCAATCCCCGACGAAATGTTAACTTTATCAATGTGTTCAAATTTTCATATTTTTTTTGTTAATACCAGACATTTTATTAACGTTTCCCATTATGAATGTTTCCCAGTAATTACGACGTACTTATGAGCTGTTCAGCAACTACAGCTGTGTAAAGTAGATTACATTTCGAGTGACGTACTGTCTATTTTCAAAGCACATAAATAACGTAGTTTTTGTGTCTTCGGTATGATGAATAGTGTCTCGACTAAAAAATGTGTCTTGGATTATGTTTGAAAAATGTTTTTATTTTTTGGGGTGTGTTAAATTAGCTTCAAATGATGTTATTATTGCTTAGCTGCTATTAGCAATTAATTGATATATCAAATGACTTGATGTTTATCGAATTATTGTTTATATTTTATTACATATATTCACATATAATCAATCCACTTAATATACTCGTATTTATGTTGATGGACCGTATTTTTGAAGTCTACATTTGTATTCATTTTGTGGGCGTTTGGCTTATTTATATATAAAATGTTTTTAGTCTGTATTTTTATTGAAGATGGATAATAATTTTCTGTCTTCTTTATCATTATTATAGTGGATGAAGAGAATAGTTTTTTTGTTTTTTGTCTGCAGCAGTCCATTCATCCAATTTTTTCTTCTTCTGGTTTATTCATCCAAAAAGTTTTCTTTTTTATAATTTCATATAAACGATTGTGTACATATTCTTAAAGCTTTTCGGTTCATTACCATTAAGTACATCTAAATATAATAACTGGATATGAGCCAGAAATGCTATCCAAATAATGGGAACTGATGAATTTATTCAATATTTGTACATGTACCTTTTTTTGGCTTGTATGTTATTGTCATGATGTTTGCGGTTATTAGATTATAGTTGTTTTTAATAAAGATTTAGAAATTATTAATGCGTTTTTTTCCCATTTTAGACTATTAAACCAGAAACGGTAAGCATTTTTTATTATTAAGTATAGAAATTTGAAATACAAATAGTGGTTTTTCCTATTGCACTTAGAATGAACCGTATCTAAAATTGTTTAAAAAAAAAATCATGGTACTCAATGAACCTTTATGATATTATTTACGATGACTGATTATCAATGTTTTATATTAGTTTATGATTTGAGGAAGATGATGTTTGCTCAATAACCTCGGTATCTAAGCGGTATTGAATTGGTAACTAACTTTGCATCTTATGGCCGTTTGGTAGAAGAAATGTGCATACTGTATAGCACTTACCTAAAGGCATATAATAAATATTCAGACACAGTGAACATCACAAATCTGTTTTCAGATTGTTGTTGAAAATATGAATCCCTCAGCTGATCGAGTTACCGGTGACACCAGATGAAAGTAAAGTTGAGTTGCGGTTACGCAGACGTTAATCGGTCAGTTCATTCATCATTAGAATTCCGATAACGAATAATTAATTTTCTAATATATAATTCGGTAACATTTGAATTATATATTTTAATTGTAAGTCGACAACAAGGTACTCATTTTACGTCATATACAAGTCAAATTTAATTGAGTTTTATGTATAAAATACATAGTGTAACCATATTATTATTGTGTGATACACAAATTATAAGTATATAGTACAGAACAGAGGGAAATGCTTTTGCATTATGATAGTATCAATAGATTAATGGGATACCTGTCATTGAATTTACCCTATTTCCATATGTAACCAACATTATTAATAAATATATATCCATCGTACATTGAAATGATTGGAATTATTGATTAGAAATTCTCTAAACATAATTCTGTATAGATGACGTTAATATCATTCCTATATATGAAAATGGGAAAGTTTTATAATTTTATATCATTTGTAAAGATAAAACGAGTATATATTGACATTTTATCTAATAAATTTAAATTCAAAATTTTAATACAGTAAGTAACTCAGTACAGATAATATAATATCTCATCCCAAACTGTGGCATCCACCCATATACATATATATTAATATATTAAACATCAAGTATGTATGTCGCCCACAACTTTGCATTAAAATTTATCTTATAAATAAAATGTTTGTAAATTGATTTAAAAAAGTTTGACATTATACAGTTGATGAGAAGAAGTATGGAATATAAAAGATTTAAAATAGAAATCGATCTACGGAGTATATTCAAAAGTGAGTATTGTACTTAATTGTGGTGTCAATCAATGATATTTAAAAACTCTAGAATATATAAATTTTTTTTTATAACCAAGTCATTTTTCTCGGATTGGTTACCCTTTATTAGTCACGCAAAAAATAACTCTATTTATATTATATCCGGCTCATGTTTCCTATCCCAGGGTTGTTACGAAACTAACCGTCAATATACATTTCTGGGGGCAATAAAGTTCAGGAAACATACGATGAGAATGTGCCCCTAAATCTGACAGCGCGACCAATTTGTAGTTCAAAATAATACGAATGTGATGACTGAGACCATCTAGTGTTTAGCGGGAATACCCGAAAAAAGGGCATAATATTGGCAATTTCAGCAGATCAATCACCATGATGAGTAATAAATTAAATAAAATTAACGCACCCACATTGCGTCTGTGCTGCAATGAATCAATTTAATTAGTGACTTGAGTATCACCAATTGTCCCGAATAGCTCGCATTTAGATTTGGATTTGGAAAATAAATAAACGTAATTTCCTGATAACAAATTTAATATATAGAATTTACATCAACGAATAACCGCCATTCCTCACGATATCTGGCCAGCGCCTTCATTTCGCTCCGAACCATCCCACTGGTACTAGCCTCCGTAATGACGGTTCTTCGTCATGTTGTTTTTGGACGAGCCAGTCTTCTATTACCCTGCAGGTTCCAGTCAAGTGCATAGTTTGCAATATCACCCACTGGTCGCCTCAGTGTATGGCCGATCCAATTCCATCTTCTTCGGGTGACAGTCCTGTTCATTACCTCCACATCTGCCAATATCCACAAATTCTCGTTCGTTATTATGTTTGACCAGAAAATTTTTAATATGTGCCTAAGGCACCTATTGACGAAGATGTGGATTTGTGACACGGTGTTATTTGTCAACTTCCAAGTTTCGCAGCCATACAATAGTACCGGTAAACAATTACTTTTAAAAATGCGCAACTTTATATTCTTTGAAATCTGTGTCGACCCCAGACTCCATTTAGCATACCAAACATTTGTCGTACCTTTTGTATGCGGAACTTTACATCTGTCTCAGCCTCACCACCAATTGTTACAAAGCTTCCCAATTATTGGAAGTCGTCTACTTTATCTATTTCTTTCCCGCCAACCACCGCAATGAACATCATTCAGACGTACCAATTCAGTCTTGTCTTTGAAACATTGATCTTTAGACCGACCTGCGGTCTAATTGATCTTTAGACCGACAAGTCGCTCTAATTTCACCCTTATGTCTAGCTTAGTTTGAGATAGCAAACAAATATGGTCAGCGAAGTCAAGATTTTCAAGTCGACCGGTTAGACCCCATCTGATACCATGTGGTTCAGAGTTTACCCTGATTATAACCCAGTCCAAGATGA
>JANSTX010039983.1:0-19102 GCA_027564355.1 Penthetria funebris | reverse complement strand
AGTGGCGACAGTATCATCCCTGTTTTACACCAGAATGTACATCAAAAGCATCGCCAAGCCTTCCAGGATGTAAAACTTTACACTTCGCTCCACGATATAGACCACGTATCATGTTCATTAGTTTACACAGTATTTCTAGTATATAGTCCATATCATTCAAGTCGACCGGTTAGACCCCATCTGATACCATGTGGTTCAGAGTTTACCCTGATTATAACCCAGTCCAAGATGAGCAGGAACGATAGTGGCGACAGTATCATCCCTGTTTTACACCAGAATGTACATCAAAAGCATCGCCAAGCCTTCCAGGATGTAAAACTCTACACTTCGCGCCACTATATAGACCACGGATCTTGTTCATTAGTTTACACGGTATTTCTAGTATATAGTCCACATCATTCCACGATCAATACGATTGAATGCCTGTTTAAAGTCAACGAATAGCAACAAACAGTGGTGTTTGCCACTCAATTGACTGCTCCACAATGATTCGCAATGTATTGATATGGTCAGTGCAAGATCTTCCAGGTCTAAAACCTGTCTGTTCCTTTCAAATACTTGTTTGTAAAACTGAACCGATCCTATCGTGCACAATAATAGATAGAATCTTGTTTATCGTGCTCAGCAAGGTGATACATTGCCAGTTCTCACACATACCCAAATTACCCTTTTTCGACAATTTGACTATCAGCCCCTCTTTCCACAAGGTTGGAATATCATCAGATAACCATACTTCACTAATAATGGGATCCACTATTGTTGCAATGGTCTACAAAGTTTACCGCAGTTTATGCGTTAAACGTATTACGTTATAGGTCGATTAAAACTTATTATCTGCTGCGATTCGAATGCTCGCACATAGGAATTTTTGATAGCATATTTATTAATATTAAATACCTGTAATTAATCGCATTGGCAGACCTTAAATGATATTCTTATCAATAAATTACACCTCTAACCGATGAGTTTGTAGGTTTCCGATTTTTCGATGTTTCAACTTTCCATCTTATCTTTTTACTTTACATTATTTGACACTTTTGCATAGTTTTATGATCACTGAAATTTTCGTGAACGCTATCTGATTTTATTAGAGTATATTTTTTTTTGTTCAAGATTAAAAACCTTCTCTCAAACACCCTGAGCAGGGACACTACGAAATAAAAGATATTTTTATTTATTTATTTTTGTTCATCAAATTTGATTTATGGAATACATCACTTGCGGTGATGTACGAAATTGATCATTTCATTATTGCTAGTGATTATGGCGAATACACAATTACGTTGAGTTTGATGCTTAAATGAACTGGTCACCACATTCACCACTGTTCTGAATATTATATGTTCTGTGTATTGTGTTTACGTAGAATTCCACATTAATTTGGAATCCTCATTGACGTGTATTTGCAATACTTATACATGTACACGAGCAATTTAAAGCTCATTTGGAATATCCCATATTCATTGCCTATAGAGATAATTCTACATTCTAACAAAATTGCATTATTTAAAGATATATGGCCCGATTAATTCTCCACTTCTTAAAGAAAAAATGAAAATCAAATGAAAATTTCGCTTTGATTTTTCCATTCTAAGCTTTTAACTTTTAAAAGTATAATTGAAAATCAGTAGTATTAGATTATGTTTTATATGTGGGAGGGTGATTTCTATTTTATATCTACATACACGTTATAGTGTATATAGAAAAGTTTATCGCTTTTTCATATACTCGCTTCCGCTATGTTTGCAAGCATTTTCTGATCAATCTGCAGGGATGCCTTAAATTGGGTTTTCGCAAAGGTACATTTTCTACAAGTTATCTTGTGAGGTGATTCCCTTTAATGTATTTTTATGGATAGTCATAAAAATATTTCAATGAGATTTTCTTAAAAATGTTCTTGTTTTTTTTTTATTATTTTTTTATTTTTTATTATATACGAGTATGGTAATATTTTCTTTGTGTACTAGAAAATCTCATGCTGGCGGCTTGGTGTATCTCTAACATTTTCGAGGGCAATGAGATTATATAAGGGATGTTTGTATTTTATAAAATATACGACGAACATGTACTATAATACGAGTATACCGACGCATCCACATAATTCTAGAATATTTTCATTTCATTTTGTACCATAAGAACATTTTATGTGAACCTTTTTTCAGTTTGGGGATCTGTAATGTTGTCATGGCAATAGACTGTCAATGGTGCGGGAAAATTATTTCTAATTTTGAATGGGGCGAATATTTGTATAGTTGTTGTTATTGTATACGAGTGATTCTGGTGATACATTTTGTATCCCGAAAGATGTACATGTTGAATGAAAATTTTTGTTGGGAAAATTATGTAATTGTGTATGTCTGTACCACCTACAAGAGTTTGTACATTATGTATGTTATTATATTGAGTATTATTTTCTCTTTATGTATACGCTGAGGAAAAACTGAAATATTGTTAAAGAAAATATTTTGTGGTAAGTGAGTTTGGAAAGAAGATGGTTAGCCTTTTCAATTTTTTTTTTTCCCTTATTTTCTTTCATTTGCTAAATATACATATAAATACTTGTATACCTACCATTAGTGAAATGTGTGTTCCACATGCCATTAAAGTAAGGGTGTTGAATAGTAAGAAAGTGTTATTAGAACAGCAATGGGGTAAAACAAAATGCAAAAAATAAAAAAAATAAAAGGCAAATAAAATGTCCTAAAACTTTTTAATGACATTGGTGTCATGAATTTTGATGGACCTAAAGAAAATTTTTATATTTAAATTTTTTTTTTTTTATATTTTGGGGAAATAATTTTCACGCTATCAAATTAAACTCTTTGACAATATTTTATTAGATTTTCAGGATTAAAGTATTTTAGTTAGTATGTAGTTATATACGAATTTAATATCCTATGAATATATAGATTTTTTAATATGGACATATAAGGGAGAAATGACAAACCTAATGGGATTATAGGATAATTGAAAATAATGCGAAAAGATTGTCTTACACTATTAGAAAATTAAATTGAATTTATTTTCAGTTTAATGCCATGAATTTGATCAGCTACAAAGAGATCTGTCAAGTGGTGTCCATGAAACTCTTGACCTAAATTGACATGATGATGCTTTTATGTGTATAAATTTGATTTTTCATAATCGCTTCATCGGAATATTTTCACCCTTAAAATACGCATCGCTTATAAATTCTGTTAAGTTAGCCTCTGGATAGAAATATATTAATATTTAATTTGTACATGTTGGTGCATCTATTGATATACTGATGATCTGATGATCATTGTTTCTTTTTCATGTTCATCACTATCGCAACCTGTAGTTTGTATGCTAATAAGGCATTACGTGAGTGCAAATTTGGATGGTTTGTGTGGAAATATGATTGAGTCCTGGATCGTTCTATTGATATATTTACTTTCGTTTTTTGCTTCTTTGCAATGAACTTATTCCAAATTCTGCAAAATAAGTCAATCTGGATAAAAAATGCATGAATGTAGCAAAAAATTGGTGACCGCATCGTTTAAAATGGAATGACTCTGTCCAAGGAGAAACTTATGTGTTGACGGCGCCGGACGCATATAACAACATTATTGCCCATGCTAGTTATTAATTCGAGAGTTACTTGACGTAAAAATAACTAACTGTTTGAAAGGGCAGCAAGAATTTTTGTGGTCATTATGTATTTGTAAGTAGTAACGTCATTAGGTGTTCTATTTGTATACTTATTAATTCGATTGGCAACTCTGTTACAAGGTCTATACTATACATAAGGTTGTCATATTGTCTGCCATATTCGAAACCCATTCGGTCATATGTAGGATTTTTAAGAGTTTCGAAAATAAAATAGCACCTATTATTGATGATATTTTACGTACATGTGAGATATTGTAATCGCCGCCTATTCGCTACATATATACGCCATATTTGCAATGCGTTCAGTTTCCTGTCTATTATCTGACTCGTTCAATTACAGATATACATATTGGTATTACCTCAATTTTATCGAAGGTGTTGGAAAAACTTATTCAAAATCATTTCATAAAATATAACAATATGCTTTGGTCATACGAGATATTTGTATTGTCTAATATTGTCAAGTTTGAAAAGGTGTCGATTTTAATTTAGGTTATTCTGTGTACAGGCATATACTAGTATGTATAAAATTGTAAATAAAATTTCCTCATGAAAAGGTTAAGGAAGATTACATTTGCAAAAGTTACGACAACATAACTAACAGTGGTTTCAATTACTAGATAAACTTTTAATCCCTCGAAATTAATTTAATTTCCATTCTCTTAGAATTTCTAAATTATTTAGTAGAGATTAGTAGAGTATAATGTTTCATAAATTAATGAAAATGTTAATCGCAGCAAAGATATGCACAGCTGTAATAAGTACAATAAATTGGTTTTTATTGAAAATTGAAATGTAAATGTTCTACAATGTCAAGTATTAGCAACACAATAACGAGGTATATCAGTAGAAGTGTTACTAGTTTTACGCTGCTGCAGCTGCAAAACAGGTGAAGCGTGTTTTTCATATTGTAACAAACGTAATATTGTATGCCATCACTTTAGGACATAAATGCCTTCGGTCATTTTCACCAAATTATCACCTGTTTGTTTCCTTTTTTATTTTATTATCATTTTTAGTTTAACATGAATGCATTCGCATGCTTCCATTCTTCAGTATCGACACTAAGACGTTGAATTACCTTTTCGAATAATATTTGAAATCTTTTCGGATTTGGGCTCATCTATACGTTCACTTTTTGTTTATATCACTTTTGAAAAATGTGTTTATAGTAAACGAATTTGCCACCTAACATTTCTTTCACCAGTAGCATTTTTTCCAATTGTAGATGTCACATATTAATTGTAGCACTTATCCTGTTCCTTTATCGAACGGTACTAGTCTGCCAATTTATGCTTCTGACATTTTCAATCGCCTCTATTTCCTATTGTCATTTTGTATTCATGTGTATCCTATTTATATATATGGTATTTATGTATATGGTCTCTCATATTTGATAATCATTATAATGAGAATAATTTTGTGATTTATCTTATAAGTGGCCTTTAAATTAAGTATATAAACTGAAGCATTTCGTATCGTGTTCCCATGAGCAGTGATATTCTTACTCGAGATAGCAAATTTTCTCGTCCAATATTTTCCCTTTAGATATCTTCTGCACATTATTACAACGAACTTTAAATTGAAACCAGCTTAGTGTGTATTGTGAAAATTAGCTTACTAGCACTAGTATGCCTTGATATGTTGCCTGTCCGTTTCACCTCAATCCATTCGCTTTTCAGTCTGGTTGAAAAACATATATCACTATTATTTTAATTATACTCTGCAGTATGACTTTTCGGTCCAACAAAATGAAAGAAAAATTATTCTAAAAATAATCAAATTAATTAAATTAACTTTAATAAAAATGAATACATATTTTCGTCAAAGAAGAGGAAAGTTTCCACATTTTCTTTATCTATAGAACAACATTTGTGTATCTTCTTTTCCGAGAAATGAAAATATGTGCTTGGACAAAAGATTTCCTTTTATTTTCTTCTTGCTCTCATAGAAATGGACAAGCTATAAATTCCATTTTTCTGAAAAGGTTTCTTATACTTCATACCTTCAAAGTTAAAATTATTGAATAAAATTCATTTTATAAAGATATGTACCGATATTTTCATCATCTTTATATTTTCTTCATAAAAAAAGGTATCTCTCTGGAAATACATTTCACTGAAATAATTTATATGAAGAGGGAATAAATCTGTAAAATATGTATATTATATATATACATTTATGGTAGGTATAGGACAAATAAAGGGTGACCCTATCTGTTACAAGGATTCATTTATTACTAAATCGATAACAACCCCTATATTGTACTATTCGTCATTGAATTACTTATTGCTACGAAAGATGTTAAAATTACAGTATAAATTATCTTACGAAAGTACTGTTTTGTAATAAAGGATCGATTTGGATCTAGGCATCTCAACTCTAATTTTAATCCTGCTGAGTTTAATTTTTGATTAGAAAATGAATATTGTGGCATGAGGTATCTGATTCCATTTTTTTAAACCAGTGTTTATAGACTGCTGTTCTCCTGGTATTTCAAAAGATAATTTTTTTTTATATTACTTTTGATTCTTACTGTGATTTTTCGATCTAACATCGGTTTCTTGTCTCGACAGAGATACTTGCCAATAAATCAATTTAATACAGTGATTCATATGGCTCAGTTTCCCAAAATTGTTCACCAAATGATATAGACCGTTTTCCGTTTTGCTTCCACCGAATTTCGTTCAACCCAAGAATTTCGAGTTTAACCGTTTTTAATTCTTGAATCACCTGCGCAAGTTTCGTCGGTTCAAGTATTGTTATAAAGTGTACCAAGTTCCAAATAATTTTCATAAGCCAAGAGTCATCAACGAGTTTTCATTCGTTTCGAGACTATTTGTTGACGTAGAATATACGAGATTCATCGAGTTGTAAACACAATCACTGTTTAGGTTGGAGGAATTCGATTTCCTTTTTGCTAATTAGAAGTTTAACTCCTTCGACCTTGAAATTTTGATTTTGTTTTGAATTGATGTTAGTAGCAAACTATGTTCCCGACTGCCACCACGGTGAGGTACTGCAAACATTTTGTCAGGAATTTAATTCAGTTTTGTTTGTGATTCTAATCCATACAATCAATGCATATACGTGTCTAAGAAAATTGATCGTATACAGTTTACAATTTTCGGTTTTATTGAATTAGAAAATAATACATAGAAATGTTCAGAGTGTATGTTTTGGTAAATGTTCTGATTGGGAGCAAAATTGTAAATATCCTTTTTTGCTGTAAACCAAAACAAAATTTCTGGTCCCGAAAACCAATTCCCATTATCTACAAATAATTTATTAGATATATAATAGAGCACGACTCATATTTTTAGGTAAGATTTTCTGAACAATCGACCTACACCACATGCAGTTTTTTTTAAACCTCTGATCTCCGCATATTTAAGAAGAAAATTGCATGATTATCAAGTAGATTTCCATGTTAATGAATTTTGCACATATAGGAACATTGGTCATGTACAGGAATAAAAAGAATGCATTCTGTACTTAAAGCACTGATTTGTGTTAATGTCTACATCAAGTTAAAAAATCTAAAAAAAATAATGGATTCACGTGTCTTTGAATGCCAAATGTCGCTATAAACTTGAACATTTATTCAGAGAATCAGCACTTGTGGTTTGGAACCTTATTGTGATCTTAATGAAAACTTTCGAAAATTGTCACATTATTTTCTTGGAAATTAACTGGCCAACATCTAATTTAATCTAATATATCATTATATCTAAATTCTAGTGTGTTTTCATTATATTTTATTTTCCTGAGTCTCCGACATTTAGATTGGTTCACCCGTTGTTCTAGATTTAGAGATATTCGGTGTGTGTACACTTTTCTATTGTAAGTGACGTAATCTTCAGTTTTCTTTTTTCTTATTCAAAACAAAATCTGCTTAAAACATCAAAGTAAAATCTAAAATTGAATTCTCTATTTGTTCCCTAAGGACATTTTCTTCATTTTAGACAAAAATGCATGAAACTGTGTGTTTATGTATAAGTGTTGATAACACTTGCAATATGTTATTTTCATTCATTTGGATTCAATATAGGATATATATAGGAGAGCATTTAGTTTAGTCTAGTTAGTTTGAAGTAAAAAACTTCAAACGATTTGTACTTCACACATAGTTTTAAATCAATATTTATTTGTGTTTACACTTAGATTTTTTTTCTGTTTAAAGGAGTATTTTAACGTTCAATAAATCGAGGTACTGCTTTATATAATTTTTTATTATGTTTTTATTATATTTTAAAAGTTTCATTTCACAGCACCATTCTCTTACCGTGTGGTTATCCAATTTTATTATACGACCGACGGTACTACATCATAAAAACTATTGAAATGTCAACAAATTTTCATCCCTTTAGAGATTTCCATATTTAAAACTTTCGAATCGATGAATTATTGAACAGCATATATTTTCACATCCACAGTATCATATGGGAGTTACCTTCAAAATATAATTATCCTTTTGCAATAACAATATACTAGGGATGGGAATTTATGGGAATAGAATTGGTATTATATACTCACGTATCCTAACATTATTAACAGTTTTATGTACCCTTAATGCATGTAGAAAATGCAGCAAATAATATTATCTGCATTAATAATAAACTTTAAAATTTCATTTCTTCAATCCTAGATTGGATTTGTTCTATAATTTCAAACAAAAAAAAAAAAAACTTGTATTTAACAAATCCATGTGATCAATAATCACTATATTCTCAATTGTTTCTATAATAAAACTAATGGTTACTAATTTAATTACAGTATAGTTTCCAATGTCATTTTATAGACATTGAATTCACCATTATGAAATTTGGACTGAACCTGCATTTGAAATGACAATATACAAGACAGTGTTTTACGTCATATATGATTTTTTTAGTGGCATAATATCATGCCAGATATATTAGCATACATTATGTTGACATCATATGGAACTAAACATGGGATTTGGTAATCTAGATTCTTGATGAGAACAGCGGTGCATTCTTATACGAATTTTCCAGATCTTAATCTGCTTTTATTCATACTAATTGTCAATCTTGAAACTTCTAGCGCCAGATTAGTCAGCACAGCTTATTGTTGAAACGATCCTACTGAACAAAATGTCTGTCAGCTGAAAAAAATTTGCTTGTCAAATTGAACAACAAAAATTACTGATCAAATGATTGTTATGGAATGCATATATTTTTGTTGCAAAATAAATTTGATATTGTTGTTTATAGAAGGTTGGTATTACCTTACGTCAAGGTGCGAATAGTTGATAATTATTTCTACCATCTAAAGATGTCTTGATATATTAGTTACGAGATATCAATATTCTTTACACTATTTGGTTCAATTTTTCTGACCAATCTCTTGCGGCTCACTAATCTAACTGTTAACTTATTCTGCAGTGCTTATGCATATACTTGTATGATGTCGATGAACTGTGTGGTCATATTTGAAGTTATTTATGAAGAAACTCCATTGTTTCACCAAAACAATATCAAAATCAACATACGTGATTTTTTATGATTAACCATCGTTCGCATTTTATATAAGCAAATAATATTTTATTATTTTATTTATTTATTCTAATTTAAGCTTCAAATATTATCAACACTACTTGTATTTTCATAAATTTTATCATCAAAACACGTTGGGTCAATAAACTTTATTTATTTACCATTTGGAAAATTTAATATTCTAGCAAATTAATTTCATTTTCGCGTATTGAATTTTTATTTGTCAGTGAATAAATGAATAGGAAATTGTACCATAGAACAAATCAAATTGAATTTGAAGTTTCTGATTAAAGTATATTGGATGGATATTTATAATAACAATAAAATATAAAAATTCGAGAAATTCGGTTTGAATCTACTTCTAATTTTTCGATAAAGTTTTGTGAAATATCTGAAAAATAATAATTAAAACAATTGGCAAAATACTTCTCTACTAGTTTTGATAAACTCATTGATTAAATTACGGTAGATCAATTCCATACCTCTATCGATGTAATTGAAATGGTGTGAAAATTTAAGAATATTAATTTTAACCCTATGGTACGCATAATACATAAACATAAAAAGTAGCAACTTTATTGATGATTAGTTAAATGTACGACTGATAAAGCCTAATTATGCCTCGATGATATCATAATGGTCAATAGAAACTCAGGAAGACATTCATATTTGACTTAGATGATAATCCTGAGAATCGAAACTTTGGCCAACTATATACATTATCTGTGCTGCCGTATTATCAATACCTAATCGACTAGTTGCGTAATATCTCCTTAAGTAGTTATTTGGAAATATATGTATTGCCTGCCACCTTTTCTAAAACAATTAACGATGAAATGATGATGCCCTGTGACTGACTTCAGACAGTTGACAAAATCAATTTTGTTACATAATTTTTAATTTCTACTTACAAGAAGACTGCAATAATCTAATATGTTACATAATTTAACTCTATGTTTTACAAAGACGCTTGATTAGTTGAAAGACTTCGTAATATTTGGCACATTATTTGCGTCTGACGCACATATTGACAATAACTTTGTTTTTTGCCACAATGTTATTTGTCACTTACTAAGATTCGCAGTTTCGGTTGTACCGGTAAGTAACTAAATTTTAAAAATACGCTACTTTAGACTTTGTGATAATTGTCAGACTCTATTCTATAGTTTTTTTTATTGAAATTGCATTTATTAATTTTTTTTTTTTCTACTTTCAGGTAAGTCAAGTTTGATTAAAAATTTCGATTGTTAGTAGTAAGTAAATTAATTTATTTTTTACCTTAAAAATTTGTATAAGTTTTAAAAACTATGTGCAGATCAAATCACTTCACCGCCGATCAATCAATTGATGTATTATTTTCAATATTTCTATAAACTTATTGAAGCGTTCTAGGTGGACAAAAAAAAAAAACATAAACTTTCAAATTTTTATCTGCAATTTTTATTGTAATTTAACATAAATCATTTGATATGTTTTTTCAACTTGTTTTGAACCTATCATATCGTTCATGGATTTTTGAAAACCCATTATATTTCAGACAGAATGAGTCTTCTAAATGCCAACTAAGTTTCTTTAGTTGGTTACTATAAACAGATGACTGCGCCACTTCGAATTGAATAACTTACGAAGCGATTGCCTGATAATTGGTTTCTACCCATCAGTACAGACTTCCTCGAACTTATTACGTTCCTAATTGTGCTGTCTCTTTAGTTGTTCGTCCATCAAAGGAAGTCAATTATTACCTTCACCATTCTCACGATTAATGCTCTTTTTGTTGTCTCAAATAATTTGCACATACGACTGTGCCTGTGTGTATATATACGAGTATATACATATTAATACAACTTGGAATCAAATTTATTCATTGAATATATACATTATTGATAAGAAATATAAGTTCAACGAAAGATTTTTGTTTCCCAAAAGCTATACCCATGTTTTATAATATTAAATTTCTTTCAGGATTTCATTTTATTATAATATAATGAATAAATTTATTCTCATATCTCATATTGGGAAATAGTTCCCGGGATACATGCATTACTAATAGTACCTTATACGATGTAGAAGGAAAACGGTATACGTACATTATATATTATAGGGAATACCGCGTCTGAAGATCTTTCATATAGTACTCGTATACATAAATATGTATATGAAAATATTCTGTAAATTCCCAATTCGAATGCATTAAAGCTAAAAGTTTCTCTTTTTCATTTTCTTTATGCAGACATATTTCCACGATCTTTTTATGATATCCTTTTAAAAATTATTTTGAATAATAAATAAATATAATGTAACGTTAGACAGAATCATAAGGGTATAATGATAAATTCATTGTAATCTTTATAGGGATACATATTGTTATTTTTAATGGATGTTCATCAAAATCATGAAACATTGCAGTATAACATATTGGAAATGCTAAAAACAGTCTAAATAACACGTGGTTATTTTTGCGATGAAATTCTGATCGAATATGAAGAAATTTGAACTATATGTAGTTCAAGAAATCCTAAAATCGCACTCACATTGTTGAAGGTACGCTTCCAGCAGCTAATCGGCAATAGAAAAGGTTTCTTCTTCTTTGGGGTTAAGGTGTCATAATAACGCAGCACTGTCATCATTCAATTTCTCAACGAATTTGCTAAAAAATATGTATGTTCTTCTTTTTTTTTTTTTTTTGTAACCCTTCATCCGATAACTCGCGTGCCTGCAAGTCTAACTCTTCTGAGTTTTATTTTTTGAGCACCTAATTTTGCTATATTCGTAAATGCTTCATTTTTGTTCTCAGTGGTCTGTATATTTTGTTCTGCAACTATTCCTTACCTTTGATTACTAGATGATTTTTTTTGCTGTTGTATTACGCCCTGATAGAAAAGGTTTAATTGGCATAATGCGAATATTGTTTTATATAAAATGTTAAAAAATTGTATTTTCTTATGAAGACTAACCCATATTTTGATTATTCTAATGACAAGAAAATATTATACGAGTATAAGTCCTGTTTAATATTTTATTTTAGTCAACATTTGCGTGTTCCATTTTCCAATGCAGGGAAATTCCCATTTAGTTGTACTTGCAGATTTTCGTTTATACATTTTGCATATTTATTTTTTTTTTTTTCTTAACATGAACTCTCATATGCACTAACGACATTTTAATTTTACTGATTTTAAACATGACATGATATGTATATGTTAATCTGGCCGTACTTATGAATGTTTCCTCATATTATGCTTAATATTATCATATCTCATATATGATTCTGTTGATATGTTAAATTATATGCAAAAACTGAGTTCTATTTACAAAACCATATATGAGTAATACAAAAAAAAAAAATGTAATAGTCAACATGAAATGGGTCTAATTTGTTGATTAGATAGACAGTTTGTCTGTTTTGAAGCCTTACTAAATATAATGAAGAATTATGCAAATATAAATAATATTAAATAATTTTCTGCTTGTATTAGCTATGCATTAAAATACGCGGACGGGCTACATTTGAACAAATTCATTGAAGCAACATTTGCGGAACTAAAGTTTTTCCGCATTTATATGCTGCTGAATTTATATGATGTAAAAATTTATATATTGCTTAAATTCATTCAATTTCATCAAATTCACCTCAACAACTGTCAGGTGAAATTTCTAGAACATATCGTATCAGTAGATGGAGTTGACTGTGATTTTGCTTGACACCACACAATTGAATGCTTTCGGATTGATTAATACATGGTTTTAATAGGACGATGCTATATAGCTAATATCACAATAGAATTACTTAGAAATCTGTTTCCGCAACATATTTATGAAGGAATGATAATATCAATTTTCCTCTACGATCACAGGATTTAACAACTCCGTTCATTTTTTTGTGTCGAGATATTTAAAGAGCAATGGCCACAAAGAAAACAGAAACACTTGAGTAATTTATATTTTATTAGTCAACAAACACGGCATTGACACCATCAGCAACGATCTAGGAATTTAAATTTATTTATTTCCACTAACAACACATGAATAGATATACCATTCACACCATTTATTACCATGTACTTAACATAATTCTCAACGTGTCACATATTAATTGGTCTATTAGAAAATTCATGCCATCTAAGTTAACTAACATTTAACACATTCTTCGAGAATTGTGCAATTTTATTCATCTTTTACGATTCTTTGATTATCAAAAGTTCAATATAATAGCTATTAGAATCAGAACTTTCTCATGTTATGTATTGACAATAATCTGTGGTTTTTTGGCTAATATTGAAAATTTTGGTGAGTTCTAACGTAGAGGCAAAGAACTTTAAATTGAAATAAAACACAGACAAATGTTTATAATATCCTTGAAATTAGCTTTGATTTTTGAATATGATTTCGTGCATGTGATCGCCACGGCTGGCGCGTATATAGCGTATTCTGGTAGTTCACCCTTTATAAGCTATGAAGTTTCCGCACTTGATTTCAAATATCTGAAAAAGATTTTGTAACTATCCGAAATCTCCATAGCTGTTTTCTTTTATGTATAAGTAATTGAATTAATTTACGAACTTCAGACTCACTATATTTTCACAAATTGCCAATAATACTCGATTTTGTACATTTACAAGTTTGTATTCACATGTAAGGACTATAGTCTTACGTACATGATGTTGTATCGTCCTTTGGTTTTAAATTGTTTCATGTAACAAAATGTATGTGGTTTTCAAATGCAGAAAGACGATACGATTATAGAATTTTATATGGGTATGTTATGCTGTTAAAATTATGTTACAATAAAACTTTTGTTTTTTCATTATTTTCTTCTTTTTTTTTTCTCCTATAATATAACTATCCTTAAAAAAAGGGTAGATTTAAACATAGTAAATTAAACCCACATAAATTTTATATTTAAGTACTGTCATAATTCCATAAATATATTCCATTATACTCGTGTATAATAATCTATTTTAATTACATGTATATTTTCAATCCTAAGCTATTACTCTGATATAAAATTTCCATTATGAATGGATCTAAAATGGGTTTAGAGACGATAGATTTGGGAAGAGATAAAATAATCTAATACAAATGCGGTACTTCGACATATTCTATCTATATTATCCATATCCAACCTTTTCTCCACATATTGTAATCGGTAACTCGCACAGTTTATGTGAATTATTGGAATGTAGTCAGAAATGAATAAAGGGTATCTGTCGTTTCTGTCGACTATATGCTCCACTGATATAAATTTAGTATTTATGTGATGGTTTACTATTCAATGACCTTCCTTCTTCACATATCTGAAAATGAATACGTCAATGGACGCACTATGACTTTTCGTCTGGAAGACAACTATTTTTTATGTGGTGAAAACAGGAATGGTTTATACAATAATAATAAATTAATTCATTAACATCGGCATTTATTATTTATCGAGTGTCTGTCAGCCTGATCAATGATCTCATTGTATCTCATTTAGATCTCACAAATGATGGATAATGGTTCCGTTAAGATCTCTTATAAAAAATATTACCACTAAAGTAAGAATTTCTATAATTCGTATATACGCCACAATATATATGACGAATGTGAATTTTCTTGTTAAACATAATTTAATTTGAAATTTTCCAAGAATTCCTGGCATACAAAGCCAATATATGATTTTATTATTACCACATGCTTGAAAATTTATGTAACATACGAGTATATTTTATAATAATATAACATATTTGACTGCGGCTAGTATTGTATGTCAGACAAAATTCATATGGAAATACTTTAATAATTGCTAAACAACATATTTTCAAATAAAATAATTTACATTTCACATATTACAGCCATTATGTGACAAAGTAATTGTATATAAGAAATTCTAGTATGGACAATGTACCCAACACTACAATATATGCAGAAGGAGTGTTTGAGACTGTTAGAATAAAAAAAAAAACAACCCCTCAAGTAATATTTCGATAACCTCTGGTTATCGAGAAGCCACTCTGAAATAATTAAATTCGAATAATTTTTGAAATTTGTAGATAGTATAATATTGACATTACAAAAAAAAAAAACGGCAGCAGAAATCGAAGCAAATCTTTACAGACACATTTTACGGGATCAATACTGTCTTGTCGAATTATTTGCAATTATTTTAGATTTTCGTTATTATTGATACAAGTACAAATTGTGGTAAATGTTCCGGTTCCGTCCAAATATGTTTAGAACTCTAGAAATCTTGGAGGAAATTTACTTTTCTGTACGTAAATTACCAAAATCTTACTAAATGTTCCTAAAACGTTGTATTGTAGTATATCCTTCTGTTTTTTCGCAAATTCTACATTTTGATGAATTATTTCTGAATTTCACGTAATGCCCCCCTTACGTTCACTTTTCTCGAAAGTATCTCAAATTCTCGTGGATAATTTTTTGACGTCTCCTCTTCTTCCATACAGTACATAAGGAATATAAATCTATTTACATTAAATTACGTGTTTATCTGTATTATATTGCACATTGATTCTTATTCTCTTCTCTATACGTCTTAGCGTTATTCTGTTTAACCACGGTTCCTCATTAATTTTAAATGTTCTAACCTCGTCCAAAATGACCATTTTTCGTAGAATTCACAGCAATGCCCCTTATGATGAACTGAATATGTTTTTAGTTCTGCCAAGACTAATTAAATTCGCATTTGAAGCCAACCCTTACAGTTCCTATACAACCTGAATGTTCGAGAATTCATATTTATTTATGACTTCCAATTGAACTAGCACTTAATGTGATCAATTCGGATGAATGTTAAATTTGATAGATGGGAAATTATGTACCACTCTACTGAAATATTCAAATATGCGGATGGCCAGATAATTATAATTATTCTTATATTTTCCAGTTGCTAAATTTCAGTCGCAGTATCTCTATTTGTTTTTGGTTCACGTCAATACCAAACAATGTGATTATTTTACTCAATTTTTTTTAATCCTTTCTTTTATATATTTTTGCGATTAAATGATTTCCAGAATGTGTACTTTATACAAATTGTATTTGGTCGTATTTCCAGAATATGTTGCTTTTGTATGTTTTTAAAAAATACTTTGATGTCTCTCAGAAAATGCTCATCTTTCGTAGTCTGTATGCTCTCTTATTATCTCTCATTAGTATATATATGAAATGGAGGAATGTTAACTACTGCGATCTACTTAGCTCCGTTAACATTAAAAAAGCGACTCCTTGTATTTATCCGAGTTTATTTCAAGTCATCTTACATAAAGACTTCATGAATTACCTTAATCCTTATGTTCTTCCCACAATAGAATTCTGTATGCCAGTTTGCTATTTGATATTTTTTTATTTTACCAATGGCAAACTATATATACTTATTACAAATACTATTGGCCACACCAGTTCTTCCAACTGACTCCTGCTAAGAAAATGCACAATTGTAATTTTATTAGGATTTACCCTTAGGTCATTGTGTTCGACGTAATTTTGTATTATTTTCAAATTTGATATTTTTTTGTTGTAATCTATTTTAATATATAAAACCCTGCTGCTAAAATCAGTTTGAATATTTGAGTAAAGTAGTGCATGCATCCCCAGCTTCCCATATGTTGCTGAGATACTTTAACTTATAAATATAATTTGTAATACATGCAAAGTGAACACTATTAAGTCACTTTCAATTGAATACAAAACACTGTATGCATTAGTACTCTAAACACCGATTATGCATTAGTACTCTAAAACCAAATTAAAAAAAAAATATTCTTTTTAATATATTTATTATTCATACAATAGAATATTACAATAAAACCTCCTACACACATTATTAACCCGATTTTCGTAAAACTTGTAAAGCCTATTGAAGGTATTATGTGGGTTCGATAAGTATATGTAAAGTATTATGAAGCTTTAACTTAAAAACAGAAAAAAAAGGGAAAAACAAAAAAAAAAAAAATTGAAGAAAATGCTAAACAAAAGCTTAAAGAAAATTTTAGAAATCTGAAAGGAAAATTATATATTTTATCATCGTCATTAACATTTTTCTTTTAAAATAAAAATTATCCATTGTAACTGTAATGTTATTTAACCATTTGTATTGTTTAATTACTGGAAAATTTAATTACCTCTTTTTGTAGAAAATTTTCTTTAAAAATATACACCCTTAAGTGCTGACGAGTATATAATCTATTCTTTTTCAATAATTTTCTATAGATTTTCCTTGTTGAATGAATTATAGACAGAATTTGTTGGAAAAAATTATTAAAATTGATGAATAAATATTTTTTTAAATAATAGGGGATGATTTGTACAATAATAAAATGTAATTAAAAATGTTGTGATTATAATAAATAGAAAATTATGCTTTACATGTGTTCTTAATGAGAACTATGCTAAGCTTCATTTAGCGTGAAAATTTAAATAAATTTTTCTGTAAATATTTATAAAATTTATAGTAATTCTTAATTATTAAGGACATTATATTTAGGTGTGTATTAGAACAAATGATCCGTCATATTTATACAACTTTAGGGTAGTTGCATAGAGGATTTAATTTTAATAGAAACAAAACTCAAGCAATAAACGTATGGCTCAATTTTTCGGCAAATAAACAGAGTTAACCAAAGAATATAGTATATTGTTCTCACTTTCATTTTGCCAAATATCTTTCAGTCCAGGATCGATTAAAGTGAAAAATGGAAAAAGTGAATATAGGGCGGTAATAAGATTTTTTCATTTGAAAGTCGTTCGAAGTACACTGTATAGAGACGTTATGGCAACTGGTAACACGGTGAAATCTTCATCGTCGTTCTTGTAAAGCAAAAGACTATCACTGGCAATGTGTAGCATTACTTGAAGCATAAAGCGTTGACAAATGAATTATGTAGGAACTTTTACCGCGTACACCGTATTCTCCAGATTTAGCACCTTGAGATTTCATTTTGTTTCCAAATAAGATAAAATGGTTCGGAAGATAGACATTTGGATCGAATGCTGAAGTAATTGCTATATGCAACTAACGATTAAGGTTTAATGAAATTGAAAAAAACATTGGACCCATTTATTGTCGAATAAAATAATTAGAATTTGAAAGATTTTTTTTAAATTTTCTTCTGTAGACTCAGTTTTTGAACTGCCCTCGTATGTGTAATTATGTGTATTAATATTATGTGCAATATATGTTACTACGTCAAGGTGAGTCAATTTTTGCTTCTTTTCCATTGCGTATAGGTGCTTACATATTTCGTATATCATCATATTGTACCCAATCTAACTTCACTAATTCCTATTTCAATAAAAATTGGTTTTGTTAATCCCTTTTACCAATTGTATTCTCTACGTAATTTTCATCAAACCCGGGAATATTCTCATACAATTTTCGATTACTTTTGCATACATTGTCGAGTACAGAAACAATGTGAGAGTATTTGATACTTAAGGCCATCACATTCCAAGAAAGTATAATCGAAAGAAAAAAATACATATCTAACTATTCTATTGCTTAAAATTGCTTAAGTAAATGTATCATAAATTAACTGATCATTTAGGGATAAACCAACCAAGAAGTTGTAGCCACTTACTTTCTATAGTGTAATTATCTATACGAGTAATTTAAGTTACATAAATGTTTAAAAAAGTCCTGGGCATTGACGTTAAAAGGCATCCAGGCCGTGATTGGAGGGCCTTTAGGAGAAAATGTGGCTAACATATTCTACTTTAAATCTAGAGCCAATGAAGATCACCGCAACATGTCGACTATGCCGCCGTTACCGAAGCGTATAGTCTAGGCTATTATTGTTGCCAATTCGATAATAACCGAATATAAAATTGGTAAAGTAAACTCTTAAGCGACATATAGAAATATGTTCGGCTTCGAGATAACCACAGGATTAGTCAGGATTCTGTGAAAATGAGAATGGTGAAGATTGTTCAAATTGAATAACCTTGGCATCTCAAGC
>JANSTX010039972.1:0-10071 GCA_027564355.1 Penthetria funebris | reverse complement strand
ACATATAGAATTCTAATTGAGGTGGACGCTAACTTGTAATTCGAAAAGATCAGAGTCAAAACTACTTCTTCTTGACACTTACCTGCCAGTAATATAAAACCGTGGTGATTAGCTATCTAACCTCCGCAAAAACTATTAGAAAATGCGAACAGATCGTATTCGCATTATATGCTACATGATGATAATAGTCGAACCTTCTAATTTGTGCAATTTATGGAATCGAGAAATGTATATTGGAGCTGTTTGAGCGCAACAAAAAGTAGTTTTTCATGCGGTATGTGACAATGGATCCATCACTACACTCCAGAGTCAAATCGGCAGACAGCAAAGGATGAAATCCGTCCAAAGCGACCAAAAACGCGAATGTCAGCTGATAAGCTTTTGGCCTCCGTATTTTGGGATGCACACTGTATTTTATTCATCGATTACCTTAAGAAATGAAGAACCATCCGTAGTGAATATTAAATGGCGTTATTGATGCGTTTGAAGGACGAAATTGTGAAATAACGGGAAAGAGATTTGGCTCCAATGAAGCAGTGATTGCCGAAACTGAAAGGTAATTTGAGACCAAAAATAAATCGTTCTACAAAAAAAGCATCGAAATGTCAGAGAAGCATTGGAATGAATGAATCACTCCTGGAGGAGACTATGCTGATGAATAAAGTCGAATTTTGCCTAAAAGTTGTTGTTTTATTGGCCATCCTACGAACTTATTGAGTTATGTGTTATATTTTAAACGAATTCCTAATATTAAATCAATTATCAATACAAAAAATATTATATTGTTTTGTTTTGCAATTTTTTTGCCTAGTGCAATTTTAGGACAACGTTTATTTGCAAAGCATTTCTATCTGAAAACAAATAAAGTCAGCAACGCGGAACTTATAAGCGTGGTATTTTTACAGTCTAATCTAGAAATTTATTTATTTTAATACACAAGAGTGGAGAGAATTTTCAAGTAATGTCACCGAATTTTAGTATCAGCAATAAATAAGAAATTGTTAATATTGAATGGAATAGTTAGAATAGTTAATAATTAGGGTATACATTTTAAAAAGCCTACAAATTTGTTTACATGATAATTTAATTTTTAAATCAATAAAATAAAATTTCTACAAGCATTTGAAAAATAAGTAATTTGGACAATAAAAAAAAGTAAAAATATAAATGAAGAAAGCTTTTGGTAAATCATGCAAAATAAAATAAAATAGGAAAACAAAATCAAAACTTTTAAATTCATAAATTTGGCTGGTACATACCTCACTCGTATTTATTATAATTTAAAATAAATTGTACATTTCTTGTTAATAATTTTGCATCCATTAAAAAATAAATGAATTTCACTTATACAATTATCACATTTGTCACCAAAAACTTTCTATAAATGCCCGAGACACCGACACACCGACACCAATATATACTCTTATAGATGTAATACTTTTTAATTTTAATATTAAACTTGTATATTTTATTGCATAATAATGTTCAGTGTAGCTAAATTAATAATTGGTAGAGGCATGAGCCTGTATTTCTTTAAATGGAAATCTACCATTTTACCGGTACGTGGCATTACCTGCAAAAGTGAGCTAACGTATACGTAAATCATTACATCAACCTAGAAGTATTGCATCTATCATTTAAGTGAAGCTTAGTACTTCATACATCACACATTTGTGACACTTTTTGTCATTTACATGCACTGAATACATTAATTGTAGCTCTTGAAACAGTTGGTCCGTTACACTAAACTTTTTGTAAAACTATGAGTTTTATTAAAAATAAGCAATAACTTGAATATATTAAATGGAATGGTTGCATAGCCTGACTAAATATAGCATACCAGTAATCCATAAATCTTACATGTTGTATTGATGATGATTAAGTAATTATAAAATTCCATGAAACATAGGAATTTGTAATAAGACTGTACTCAGATTTTAATTAAGATTCCTTTAGCTAACAAATATTTGAAAACATGAGGGTCGTCTAATAAAATATTTATGTTTTGACTCTGATGGAGTACAACATTTTTATTTCCATTACGTATTACCCATAATGTTAATGGCAATTAACATATTCTGCATTGATATCACCAATATTATCAGCATATGGAAAGAGTTAGGGAATCGTTTATACTACGACTTCTGTAATAAAAATAAAAATTGTTTCGACTCTAATAGTTGCAGTAAAATTCGCAATTGTTAATTAGCAATTTGAACCAACAAAAACTGAATATAGAAAGAACAAAATGTGTTCAATGTGATTTGTTACTGGAATATGTGATTTATGTTACCATTTTTTGATCAAAGGGAACATAATGTCTTTTAACCAATTGATCCTAATCATATAGTGTTTTATTGCCCTAGCTTCTGCAGATGGAAATGCAAATAATATCAAGCTAGTCTGCATATTATCAAATATACAAACAAAAAAAAATTTAAACAAATGAAAACTTACAATCTTTATTTCGTGTATTATTTGACGATGTTTTTGACTCAATCAAATTTACATCGTCCGATTGAAATTCACGTTCCATTGTTGAATTAGTTACATCGATATATTCAGGAATTTCCATTTTTAAAAAATCGTTTTCATCTAAGAAAGCAAAAAAACGAAAAATCCATAAAAAAGGTTAGAATAATTCAAAATTAGTATATTTAATAGTAGATCTAGGTAGTGTTGAAAGTTCCCATCTCTCTGAACAAATAATAGATTTTATTGTGGTTTATTTAATCATTTCATTGTTTATTATTTTATTATATTGTTACACAACTATCTGCACAGCACCAAGAGGAATTACATTATACCACGATTAAATTTGCTACAAATATATATACAGCACGCCATCTGTTATCAATATTCAACAGACATGAAACATCGAAAATAATAAACAACATCCAAGAAAAACCATCCTACAAATGTTCGAGAATAGTATAGATATTTGTAGAAAGAACTATTGAGAAAATACTAGAATTTTCTCAATACAGATTACTGAAACTATATAACCGTCGGCATTGCAACTAACAATTCATTATTAAATATGTAAATTACATTATAGTAATATATATATAATAAAGGATGCAAAATATGGTATTTACATATTCTCGTATATCATTTCATTATAGAATAGGCATAAGATTCAAATAAATTTGTAAAGTAAAATAATAATTTGTTGTTCTAATTTGTGATATTTGTAATATTTAATAAATTAAGTTTGCATTAAATTGCAAGTGATATTTTTATTAGTACTACGTGATAAAACATAGTCTTTTCGTTAACCGCTAGGCCATATATATTAGCTGCTTTTATTCATATCTTAGCAGTTTTTATAACAATATTATCTTATTAGCTAAATCAATTGTAATTAGCAGTTAGTTGAAAATAAATTTATTTTTAGTCAACATAATTTTTTTAATGTTTTTAATTCGGTCAATTAACGGTCATATTGGGAATACTGAGTGGCAGCAGTGACCATTCAAATTCAGAGTCCAATTATAACATGATGATATAGAGTATATGGCGCTATTTAATACCCTCAGCCAAAATGTCAGATTGCCGAATAAATGGCAATACAAATAGCTCACATTAGTTGACGACAGTTAGAAGTAGGAAATGGATTCAAATGTCGTAAAGAACGAAGTAGTTGGATGAATGCAAGTTAATATCCATGCAAAACACAACATTAAACCATGATTTACAGAAGAAGTAAAGATTATACATAAAATAAAAACCCCAGTAATTCTAGAGTAAATAAAAGAAAATTTGGAACTTTCTCAGAAATAGAAATAAATGGATATAACCAAAAGTAATCAGTATCTGCAGAACCATGGGTTACGCATTTCCAAAATTTATAAACCAACACAGAAGAGTTTCATCTGAGATACACAGAGTTGATAATAATTTTCATGGCAAACAACATTTGATTGAACAAGCAATTAAAACATTGAAAAATAGAAAATCTCTACGTATTGATCATATTTCCACCGATGAAATATGGTGGGGACAACCTAATTACTGAGATTGTTAAATTGTTCAATAAATTACTTGAATGTAAAGAGATTGGATAATTAATTTAGCAACATCTATGTTTAAGAGGGGGCAGTAAAACTGATCCAAGGAGAAACTATCATGGTATCACTTTATTAAGTGCTGTTCAGAAAGTTTTCACTAAAATTATTGGCGATGAAATCACATCAAAAACTGAAATTTTCGATGAACGGAATGGCTTCAGAAAGAACAGAGCAACTATTGATTCGATATTCATATTATAACTTATACCGATTTTCATTTGCTTCGACGATCTTGCACAAGCTTTCGACCGCATTCAACCAGGAAAACATAACGGGTCTTATGCAGCAGATAAATGTTAACAAAAAAACGCGAATTAAAGTCAATGGAATATCAACTGATTTTCATGAGCTTCGACGATCTTGCACAATATTTCAAACACATTCAACCAGCAAAACATAACGGGTCTTATGCAGCAGATAAATGTTAAAAACAAAAAGCGAATTAAAGTCAATGGAACATCAACTGGAATCCGTCAGGGTGATAGTTTGAGCCCAACATTGTTTAATATGGTTATGAACAAAATCATACTGAAAATTAAATCTACTGGAATTGGTTTTAGAATGGGAAACCAACTGATCAGTATCAGTTGTTATGCAGACGATGCTGTTCTGATTGCAGAAAATGGGGATGATTTGCAATGTCTATTATTTGCATTTAAACAAGATGCGGAAAGCTTATTGGTATCTTATTGGTATCTACCATGAAAACAAAATCAATTGTTATAACCAGTGAATCAATAAGATGCAAACTAGTGGTAGATAACATATCAACTGAGCAAGTCATGAACTTCTGTTACTTGGCTGCAAAAACAAGCAGCTATCAAGATGTTACTGCAGAAGTTCGCCATCAAACCAACAAGGCTGCATCAATATCGTGACGTCATTTGGAGAAACAAAAACGGCATATTGCAAATACCTGGTTATTTTTTGATTGGACAGGCAATCATCACTATTCCTGAGCTAAATTTGTTGCGAATTGGTATTAATCGGTTATCAAGATGGCGATTGGTTCAAAAAATTTACCAGCATTTCTGAAAAATATGGTCCAGCGAATATTTGGGGAGGTTGCAACAGCGTACAAAGTTGTTATTGACTCAAAGGGAAATCACAATTGGAAATTTGGTATTGGTCAAAGATGAGCGACTTCCTCCCTCAAAATTGTTGCTTAGAAGAGTGATTGATACTTTTACAGGTACCGACGGGCACGTTCGTATTATTATATAATCTCTAAATTAAGTTTTTGGATTTTCATTTCAAGTCGAAGTTTACATCAACAGGTGCTATATATCTTAGGAATCTTTTAGTCAAATATAATAACGCTTGAATGTTACAGTAAGAACACATAACTTTTACCGTAAGCTCACATAACTATTATAGTTAGATCACATAAATTTTATCGTGAGGTCACTCTTAAAGCAATGCAAATAAATAGTTTTCATATTCAATTAGCGTAAGACCACATATGTATATATGTTGATGTATATAGGGTTAGATGAAATATTATTTTAAGTCAAGGTTGTAAGTCAAGTTTGCCAATTATTTTGCTTCAGGGTATCAAAAATGTTTTACCTCTTTTTGGCCTGAAGCAGAATAAGTACCAACTTTAAAAAAAAATCATTACTTATTATATTGATAAGGGATACCACATAAATATTGTTATGAGTTCATAAACAAAAGAGATCAATTTAATATTAGGTGATCAGTAACTTCATAAAATATTTAAGTATACCGTCGGACCACATAAGTATTACAGTGAGACAACATAGAGTAGTAAGTTGCGACCAACATTCTCCTTGTTACTGCTTAATAATATGTTTTACATCAGAAAAACAAATTCACTACAAAATGAATACAATACAGGAGTATACATGAATCGAATTGGATTCTTATCAGTACACATAACGCAAAAATGAGCTAATTATTATTTGTAATGATACTTATAGGAATACCATCATTAATATTGAAATTTTTCCAACTTAACTTGAATTCATTTTAACATATAACTACTATTATTACAATAATAAAATCAAACTTACTTCCATCAAATTGTTCATTCATCACTTCAGTTTCCGAATAATTTTCATCTGTTTCAATTTCATTTCCTTCTGAATTACGACGTTTAATTTCTTGTACTTCTTTTGCTTCTAAAATGTAAAACGAAAATTTATTCAAAATATTATTTACAAAATACATTTAAAATCGAATTTATCTAACCTGCTGTTATAATGGGCAATTGTGTTGCTTCTGTTGTACTCGCTGAAGCTGTTATTAAAATTGTGTTAGTTTCGTCATTTTTTTGAAAAGTTATATGTTCTGCAAGTGCTGTGGATAGTGGTACTGTTAGTGGTAGTGGTGGTGATGGTTGCGGTAGGTGTGGTTGTGATATTTGTGGCGTTTGTTGCATTATTTGTTGTTGTTGTTGATGTGGTTGCTGTGGTTGTAGTAGCAGTTGTTGTTGTTGTTGTGGCTGCTTCTGCTGTTGTTGTTGTATCAATGCCGTTCCTGATTGTACTGATTGTGATACATTAACTAATGTTGCATTTGTCGTTGCCGCCGTTATTGTTTCACATACATTTGGCGACTGTTTATTACGCTTATCGATATTATTATCACCACTATCTGTTAAACCTTGAACTGATAACATTTCGGCTGTACTTAAAAATGATGGTAAAGATTCTTGTTGGACATTCACTTCACCCTACACAAATGTCAATGAAATAATTCAATTATAAAGTAGAATTTATTAAATGTTTTACCATTACACATTCGTTACCTGATACATAAACTCAATAATAGCCAATAAATCATCATATTTAACATTTTTAAATATAATAACAGGATGTTGGCATGGATTTTCCTTAAAAATATCCTTAAAATAAATACTGCAAGCGGATAGTAAAATTTTATGGGCACGAATTTTTCGACCCTCACAACTTAATGTTACATCCACTAAATCTTCATGACTACGTAATGAATCAAATGCATACGTAATATGTTGTAAATAATTATTCCATCGTAATGAAAATTGTGTTGTGTTTGACATTTTCTTGGTAAAATTTTATAAATTTTGTGAAAGTTTTAAAGAAAATGTACGACTTCTCTCTATTGACTTCTTGACAACAGAGTGACAGACAACAAATTTTGTTATTTAATTATATATTATGTTTAGTAGTTTTACTTGAAAATTTATATGTACAGATATGAGTTTGTTTACAATATTTTTATTAAAATTGTTTAATTAAATTAAAATTTGTAAAAGAACACAAAAAAAAAAACTGTATACAATACAATAGAAAATTTGACATTCTAAATATTGCCATTACAATTTGGGGAAGAAAATAAATTATGTTTATGTACACTGTTAAGAATAATATATTTTTCGTGTTCCCATAATGAAGTTGAACTTTATCGGTCTCAGCGAAATTTGAATTGCGGTATTTTAATCCTTTTTGAATTTGCTGTATAAAATAATTACGTAATAAAACTATGTATTTGCAAAACGCCAGCAAACAATAATAGACTGTTCGATAATTATGTTATATAATAATATTATCTTACCTGCATCTCAGAACCTGAATGTTTTTCCGAATAGCCATTTTAAATTGAAATTAATATTATTGTAAATAATAATAGGAATCAATACTCATACCTTTATTCAGCAAGGTTATGGCAATTTACATTTGATTAACAACTCTCACTTTCCATTCAATTATATATTCATCAATTTCAATTTACTACTAATATAAAAAAAACATTGAGTGATTGCACGCACACTCTTGCTCGATTTACATAACATTAGTACTCAAATTCATCTATCTATTTGATGAGTCTCATTTGATATCAGCAAAACGTTCTTTTTAATTAAATTGTACATGGTGTTCGGAAGTAGTTTCCGTTTAGTTTATGTAACATGGAATGTGTTTCATTCAGTTTTACTCTTTTTAATAATCCTCATTAATTAGATTGAAACGTGTCATCGATAATTAATTCATCCCTTTCATAACTAATAATGACACTAGAAAGACATTTATGTTTCATTGTGTTTCTAATACTGCTGCCTTATATTACCCAGATGTTGTCTAGTTTATAAGTTAATTTAACCAATTATCAAATTGCCAATTTTCACGATCTCTGGCCACAACTACTAGTCTTCTCCTTATAACGATTTTCCGCCAAATTTCTAGTTTAATATAAATTTCAAATTGTTTCGCGGTATTTGAGTAGGCCAAGTATTGCCACTGCGCTTCTTACAACATGACAGACCATACATCGTAACGCAAAATGGCGATAAATTTATTTTTTTTTCGATGATTTTTTTTACCAACAAATTTTTTTCGATGAATATTTTTCTAAAAGAATTTTATTTTCGATATATGAATGATGTGAACTATACTAGAATACCGTGTAAACTAATGAACATGATCCGTGGTCTAAATCGATGTACATTCTGGTGTAAAACAGGAATGTATACTGTTGCCACTATTGTTCCTGCATATCTTGAACTGGGTTATGATCAGGGTAAACTCTGAACCACATGGTACCAGATGGGGTCTAACCGGTCGACTTGAAGATCTCGACTTCGCTGACGACATTTGTTTGCTATATCAAACTGAGGCAGACATTAGGGTGAAATTAGAGCGACTTGTGATATATAGTTCGCAGGTCTGTCTAAAGATCAATGTTTCAAAGACGAGATTGATGAAAATTGAAGCGTCTGAAAGATGTTCACAGGCGGTCGACGGGGAAGAAATAGATGTAGTAGAAGACTTCCAATATCTGGAAAGCTTTGTAACAATTGGTAGTGGGGCTGAGACAGATGTAAAGTTCCGCATACAAAATGCACGACAAATGTTTGGTATGTTAAATGGAGTCTGGCGGTCAACACAGATTTCAAAGAAACTAAAGTTGCGAATTTTTAAAAATAATTGTTTATCGGTACTATTATATGCCTGCGAAACTTGGCAGTTGACAAATAACATCGTGTCACAAATCTAAGTTCTCGTCAATAGGTGCCTTAGGCGCAAATTAAAAATTTTCTGGCCAAACATAACAACCAACGAGAATTTGTGGAGATTGGCAGATCAGGAGGCGATGAACAGCACTGTCACCCGAAGAAGATGGAATTGGATCGGCCATACAATGAGGCGACCAGTGGGTGATATTGCAAACTATGCACTTGACTGGAACCCGCATGGTAATAGAAGACCGGGTTGTCCAAAAACACCGTGGCGAAGAACCGTCATTAGAAGTGAAGGCGCTGGCCAGAGATCGCGAAAAATGACGGTTGTTCGTTGATGCTCTATGCTCCCACGCGTAGTAAAGGTTGAGATGATACATGTTAAATGTAACATTAATAAAGATGGCATAATATCATGCATAAACTGTTAAAGGAGAACTCACATGATATGTTTGAGATTGTTAATTATCTCACACATTAAAACTATATTTGCACAAAATGGCACTAAATAAACCTTAAAATATTTATTTATTTTTTTATCTGATTTTACAGTTACTTATATATAAGCATCGTTTAATGCAAAGTGATTTCTACCAGCTTTATAAATACTAATGATGTAAAAATCAAATATTTGACCACACAGTATTTGTGAAATTGAAATTGAAATTGTATTTAAAACAATCGTAGGAAAGAAAAGTTTATTATATGTTCGGAATAAATTGTGAATAATTAATTGGTGGCATTCATTTACCACAGATTATTTTCAACCATGGTCAATTATAATGAGTGAGACTTTTTACTAAATTAAAAGTATAAAGTTAATTAGAACTGTGAATATTTTATATAAATACTTCAGAATAACACTAACCATTTAACGGTCACTTAAAGCGTCTAATTTCGACGGGTTCTATCTACTATTATAATATATGTTTATGTCAACAGATCAACTAAAAAATCAACATATTTAAATATTTAACACATTTTCATTAGAATTACAATTTTATTAAAAACCTAATAAAAATTCATGCTTTACAAGACGTTTAT